>JARFOD010089956.1:0-17978 GCA_031763545.1 Mopalia muscosa | reverse complement strand
TATATAACAATGTCCATTTTGTTGAGTGGACTAGAATTCGGTGAAATGCAATACCATCTGATTGTTAGTTTGTTTGATTGGTGTACTCAAGTGATTTCACTTATATGACGACGGACAAAAATACTGTGCCTGAGGTCTTAACAAACTTTTGTGACAGACAGAAGGACGGAGGGATACCAAGTAGCCTTTCTAAGACCCCCCCCCCCCCCCCTACTATAGTAGAGGTGGATATAAATTTTCCTGTTATATTAAAAACTATACCTGGGAAGTTGAAAGTAACTCTTCAAAGCATCAGTGAATAGAGACAATGGGTCATAGCTTGGTGAATTAACCAATGATATTTGCACTTCTTTAGCAAAAGGCAGCTTAGCATCCCATGAAGAGCTTACTGATGTCAAGTTGTCAGCCAATGGTTCATTGGAGAATTTCTTAAATACAAAAAAATCACTTCAACTTATATTCATTAAATATATTAACCGACTCGATTGCTGAAGACTTAATGCACATGTAATTTGATTATAATATAGTTTTCAGCTAAACCTGGCTAAGTTTTACCATGGACAAAATATTGTCCTGAGACTCATAGCTGTTATAATGTCTAGTGCAACATTAATAAGGCACAATATAGAAAGGAACAAAGCCAACAGATATATCAGAAAGGTTGATCTTCCAACTGTCTTATACCGTAGACAACATTGTTGCACATTTTAAGATTTACAAATCCATTTGTCAGTATGTGTACTCACTGCAAACACAGTGAAGTTGTGAATGAGATAAAGGCTCAGTAATAAATGCAAACTGCTGGAAGACTTTTATGATTTTTTATATAGAATTAATTACTCAAAGAGTTTTTAACTTTTATTTTGTAAATGTTCCTATCCCACACAATTATTATTAGATTGGGCAGAGGCTTAAACTTACCTCAAATACACAGCTTTGAGAAAATGGACGTAATGGAACAGGGACTGGGTGGATGTTGAACATCAGTAAAGGAGAAATAAAAACATCTCTATCGGATTCATATTCTTTCTTCAACAACTTCACTTGAACCAGTCGTACAGGGCAATTGATTTTGTGAGTGAAAGACAAATGATTTGTCTTTTTGTGAAAGCTAAACATGTGATCCTCTGGTAAACTGTCAACATCACTACCAACATCGTCACTGTTTGGGTCATACTGTTTACTGTCAGACTGTATACTTTCAAGTTCTAAATCGCTTTTCTTTGGCTGATAGTCTAATGAAGACACTCGGAGAACAGCTCCGTCAAACAGCCCATATTGTAACATTAAACCCCTGGGCATTCCAATTAGATACATTGGGTCAAAGTGAGCTTCTTCATCTGGATTTTGTAAAATATTCATCAATACGATATGTTTTGGAAGAACAGTAGGACAAAGGACAAAGCTACTGGATGTCTTTATTGACTTTGGGATGTCACTATTCATTGGCAAAGAAATGTCATGTTGGATTTCTTTTGAGTGAATTGACTTTTTTAATCTTAGAAAACCATTAACTGGGTGGGCAAAATCAGAAATCCAAGGCAAGGAAGAATGACCTTTGTAACTGTCATATTCTTCTTTCTGATATATTTGAGCTTTTGGGAATTTTATGTTATCCAAAGCAGCTGAAAGGACAAGAATCATTTCTGTGTTGACTGTCAGTATACCTTGCTTAACAGGAATGCTCTCTAAGACAGTTAAATCAGTGTATAAACCAGCTGGTATATCATTATCGTTCATAAATGCTTTAGGGAAAGAAGCCAAGAAAACATCATTTTCTCTAACAAGAACCTTCCCCTGACATATTGATACAATGAGTCCAGTACCGAATTTTGCTTTAGCAGTCCAGTCATATGTCGTCTTATTGTTGACAGACACAATTACTTTTTTGACAGGAAAAACTTCAACATTTCGAACATAATATTTTTCGCTATTGTTTACTTTGTAATGGTCTAAAAACAATTGAGTGCACCAGAGAACACAATGTTTTGATCCATCATTTGCTGTGTCGAGGCTGTCGTCGTCCAACAATGGAATTATTTCCGACCCACGACCTCGTATTCGAACCGAAACGAAAAGCGACTCATCGTTGTTGTTGTTCTGAAGTGCAACAACCGATGAAATTTCTTCTGATCCAATGCCCAACTCCTCCGCCGACTTTTCTGAAATACAGACTTGGAGAGGATGATGCTCATGTGAGGTTAAAAGAACACAAAATTTGACACAACAAGCCTCACGGAGCTCAAAGGCCATTTTACTAACGTGAAACCCTCACTTGTCAAAATAAGGTAGCCATGATCTTTGTACTCTATTCTCCTGTGCCTTGATAATTTCGACCTACATCGTAATAAACTGTACCGTTTTGCATAAAGCCGAATAACGGAGAACATAGAACTTGCGTACTTCTGATCAAAAACGAAAGCAGCATGGCTTCCGGTCCATATGACAACATTACAGCGCAATCTCTTGTTGACAGGATAATTCCCAGTTTAAAAATTTCGTCTTGATATTTCAGAACTGATTCTTCTATAAAATTTAAAGATGAAGTAAGTTACATAATGGGAGACGTACACATACACAACCTCTATTCAAATTCTGCACACAAACATTGACAGGTTATTTATTATTGCGTTGCTTGTAAATCAAACGTTACTGAATAAGCATTATAAGGCTACATTGTACGATATACTATTAAACACATATAACTCCGCAGGTGTAACATTAAGCTCTCATTTGTAAGGTAGATTATCAACTATATATGGCCCCTTATATTACAATAAATTACATGTAGACCTTAAATTCTATGTTGTGCTGGTATATAGTGATGTAAGCTTAAAGGAGGAGAATCATTTTTAGGATGGGACATGTACATGTTAACCCAAAGAAAAAGCTGCAGACAAGCTCCTTATTTGCATTTTCTTGGAGCAAGACTCCATAGCACATTTTTCATTTTTCAACTGAACATCCTCAGGGGATACTGAACATCCTCAGAGGATGTTCAGTTGAAACATGGATCTATAAAGAGAAGGAGGCACGACTGACCCACATCGAAGTCCCTATGTTTGATTCCACCACAGCTGGAGTCAAGAGATTAGAAGCTAAGGTGTGAAGGCTTAATCCGCTCTTCAGGAGAGTCCGAGAGAACGTTGAATCATCAGCCGTGACGAGAAATGAAGCTCAACTCTAGATTGTGTATTCCTAATTGACCACATACAGCGACCTAATCAATGCACAGAATATCAAAGGATTGCGTCCGATCGAAAACTAGAAAAGTGAATGAATTTTTAGGCCTATAAGCTTATTAGCTGAGTTAATAGTGTTCGTTTTATTCAAACAGGGCCTATAAGTTTATACATGTATTCTGAATCGTCTCCTTCTGTAGAACAATAAAAAGTCAATTATATTTTCTGAAACTTACAGAAAAAATATATTTCATGAAATGTTTTTTTTCAAATTGCTTCTTTTTTTACTTCAACGCATAATATATCATAAGAGCAAAAAAACGTCATTCACTTTTTCGTTGTTTGTCTTAGACATACATTTTTATCAGCATGATACCATAAGCCGGGTAAAACACATGTGTAATGTGTGTAATGTTAATGGTGTAAATATGGATAACCATTTAGTCATTTCTATGCTTAACTTAATTATTATACAAATCCGTACAGTTTAAGTTTCTTGTCGATAATTGGAAAGTAACTTTGCCTAGGGATGACATTTTAAAAACCATAGGTTGTATTGGCAGCACTCAATTAAAAGCGAAATTCAGGGGAAACAAAAATCCATCATATATGATGACTACAATATTACTGAAATATTCCTGAGCAGGTCGTTAAACCCCAAACATAAAATTTGAAAGCTGCGTGAGAGATTAGGTGACTTTTGTTAAACAGTCCTCCTGCAGTTTCTATGGCAGGTCTCACTCGCCCCTCATCCGATACCGCTCTTATCTGTGTTAGTGGTTTAAAAAAAAATGTATGTGTTTTTGATTTCAAAATTATCTTGTGTTTGTTCTTAATTTGAACTTACAATTTACTTTTTTAACATAACGTCAGAATATGATCTTAGTATAATTATTTTGTTTTAATTTAGTACTTGATGTCTAAACACTTGATGTCTGCTCAGTAGGCCAATTGTTAATGCAAATCATTAGAGTTACTGATTAAGAATCTTGAGGTGCACCTCTTGGATATCATTAGTTCTGTTATTATACTCAGCTTAACTGTGATAATAACCTCAACTTATTCTTAACGAGGCATGAATTGTGTATTTGAACTTATTATTGATAAGTGAAACAGGGGGTTAAAAGTTAATGCCAAGTGTGGGACTTAATAGCTACTTATATACAGCCACTTATAAAAAACCCCAAAAAGGTCGTACAAAACGTTAAATTATGACTAAACGAAGAACTGGTTGCAAAATTCACTACATACTGTAGAATGGTAAAAAACTCATCTACAATAAAAACTAAATTAAGATGACCCATGTTTGGCGGAAATATTCTCTTTTATGACTTAAAGATGTGCGAATTTCCCACTTTTGACGAAATTTCCCATATATTTTAAATGGCGAGTTTTTTGAAAATTGAAGACCATTTTTCTTTCAAACCAGTAATTATTCACATGTAACATTTATATTTTCATTTTGTTCATACTTCCATTAACATTTATGGAAATTTTCATCAACGTTGTATTGGCAAAAATTATCCAAAAAAACAAAAGAAAATAATTTGTTGAAATGGACACCTCATGTTTGAAGTACGGCGATATATGTGATATCGGTTTTGGAAAAATTATACGGCCTGGTCAGTAGCATGGTGGAAGACACAAAGTTTTTTAACATCTAAAATGCACATATTTCTTGAAAGAAAAGAAAGTAGGACACGCCCACTTGCCTTTCAATTTTCTATAGCACAACATGCGCTTCTCGCCTTTGAGCCGGACGGGCCGACAGAGTTGTGCCTCCTTTTCGTTTTAGCTCCATGGTTGAAAGACCTCAGAGCTGTGTGAGAAGGGTTTAAAATCAACTTTTGCTCTGCACAATAAAAATTAAAGACTTTACGAATAGCAGACCCCACAGGTAGAAGGGTGTTCATGTTTCTCTCTGATAAAACGGGTAACATGAAACCACCCCGTTTTTAATCAAGCTTATTAAAACCATTATGACAGCTCCAAATTTTAGCCATTTTGTGTTTGTTCTTCTGTCTCACACATTCTGGTAATTGACTGTGGCTCAGTGATAAGTGTGTCAGCTCACTGATACTACTTTGGTGTAGCACCATGGGTTCAAGTCTATTACCGATCTCAGTTATAATTATATGAGTGAGTCATGCAATGTGGCTCCGACAATTGCAGGGTGTTTTTCATATGAGGTTTCATCTCGATTTTTTTTACAGTATCTAATTATTAATAAGTAAGTAAGGAGCAATGTGAAGTGGACAGTCCCTCATCATGTAAGTGAAATACCATTAAGTATGACATTAAACCCTAATCAAGGGAACAATTAATCACACTTTGTCTTCTGTTTACAGGTTAAACGTGGATGGGTTACTGGTGTACTTTCCATATGATTACATTTACCCGGAGCAGTACACATACATGTTGGAACTGAAAAGAACAATAGATGCTAAAGTATGTCACACTCTTTTCATAGCTCAGCATGTTTAAAAACTTAAAAATTGATAGCAATCTAAACACTCTGACTTTTTTCTTCTTCTTTTTTTTTCTTCTTAAATAATAATAGTTTTCAATAACGGACAGGGGTGGAAATAACAATACATTTGCAGGGCATGTCCGGAAAAAATTAAAATTGTCCTGTAAAGTTTCACAGAATTCAACATTGTATTAAATGGCCTGCAAATGTCTGACAAAATATATTATACATTTACACCCCTGAGGGATGTCTATTGTCTCTTACTTGTATATGTATTTGACAATTTTTGTACTTTATTTTAGAGCAGGGTATCTTACTGTCATGCAAATTAGCTTGCTTCACTCCCTAAGTTGTAATGACTGCATACAAGTAGTTTCACATCTTACTCAGACTTGTGTTGTAATCTTTTCTGGCAGATGAGAACCTTAAAATCGGTCCTCTTAAAATTTTGTGAGATACAGTAATCTAACATTTGTATCTTCCCCTGGTTTGCATTAACGTGTTTTTGGGAAAATAAAGCAAAATTGCTTGAAAATACAGTCTTCATTGGACTGCAAACAATTTAGAAAACCTATAAATCTGTCCTCCTAAATTAAGTTTGCATAACCAATCGGAAACCCGTTCTGTCTGTCTCTCCATCAGCACAGGCCTAGTACTGTACTGCTCATTTATTTCTATCCCTGTAAGTTATCCCCTGAATCCATCGAGGGCTGCCTGTTAGTCTTAAAATTTTGCCTGAGTTTATACGTGGTCACATGTAATAATAATAAATAAAACACGCATTTAATTTCCAGGGTCATTGTGTGTTGGAGATGCCGTCAGGGACAGGTAAAACGGTCTCACTACTCTCCCTCATTGTGGCATACATGAAGGTAAATAATCCATTTTGTTTCCTCTTCTTCTTCATCGGCAGGCAGTTGGAGGGAGCTTCATGTTGCCCTGGTGCTCTCAGAGCTAAAGGGGAACAGAAAGCCGATCGGTTTGTGGTGTCTGTATCACGTCCTGTTGTTGTCGTCCTGTATTTGTCTCGTCCTGTGTTTGTTTGTTGCCAGTGGCGTTGAGAGTGAAATACCCTTGAGTACAACGTTAAACCCTCAATCAAACAAACAAACAAACAAACAATCTTCTTCATTGGGCTCAATTTGTAACAGGACCCACTTTAAGCAAGATTTTTACATTGATCTTAAGCAACTGTATTTTGAAACCCAATTATCTACTCAGTCTCTAGATAATTCTTCTAGAATTAAGGCAAGATTTTATTTTTGTTTTTGAAGATTTTATTAACTAAATTTAACATGTACAAGAAGTCAAGCTTGTTATTACTGTAATTACTATTCTATGGCGTTTGATATTGCACACTCAGGACCACCTGTCCAAATGGACACGCTGAAGTGAACAATTGCCTAATTTGGACACCCTGTTTTAAGAAACTTAAACATGCAGGAGATAAGAACACTGTCAAAATTGGACACCCAGTTATTTGAAAAGTGGAGCCAAATTACCGTTTTGGACAGCATACTTTTGATTTCTGGCTAAGCCTTTGCTCTGGATATATTGTTTGTTGAACACAATTGTAGTCTTTACTTTGCTCTTGATGAACATAAATTTCCAATAGACCAAAGGCTGGGTGCTCAAAGCTCAGTTAAGTTAACGGCCAGTCACATGATATTGCCTAATGTGATGTGATGCAACGTCCTCTAACTGTGTTTGGCTAACAGAGCTTTGAACAACCGGCCCCAGATCACTCACATTCTGTACGTGTGTTATTGTGTATATAAAACTTGACATCATCCCCATATAAAATGAAATTTTGCCCTTGAGCACCACTTTCAAAATCAATCAATCTGTCAAGGATTCAATGCTTTTACAATGAATATGATATTTATTTGTCCTTTATTACAAAAATGTTATTACAATGTACGTAATAATGCTTGAGTGTTTGAAGTTATGCATGCATTTTCTTTGGGGCGAGGCTGCACTAAAGATGGCTCTTGTTTTATTTATGTTTTCAGGCAAATCCTTTAGATGTGACTAAGCTGATATATTGCTCCAGAACTGTGCCAGAATTAGAAAAGGTACAAACAGTATCACTTTTGTTAAACATTTATTCTTTCTTTATTTAAGATAGAAATTAATTTTAATTTTTTTTATACCTTTATTGTTTTAATTAGATTTAATTGATTTGTTTTACACTGTTTTGTAGATAAAACAGTTTTACTGTTATCTGGAATTCATAACTAATTATTGATGTGTCAATACAATTGTTTTATAACCTTCTCTGTCATTTACAGGTTGTGGAGGAGTTGAAGAACTTAATTCATTACTATGAGAAAATGACTGGAGAAAAGCCTAATGTCATTGGACTTGCCCTTAGTTCCAGAAAGAACCTTTGTATAAATCCAGAGGTACATGTATAAAACTGCTATTAAAAGAACCTTTGTATAAATCCAGAGGTACATGTATAAAACTGCTATTAAAAGAACCTTTGTATAAACCCAGAGGTACATGTATAAAACTGCTATTAAAAGAACATTTGTATAAATCCAGAGGTACATGTATAAAACTGCTATTAAAAGAACCTTTGTATAAATCCAGAGGTACATACATGTATAAAACTGCTATTAAAAGAACCTTTGTATAAATCCGGAGGTACATGTATAAAACTGCTATTAAAAGAACCTTTGCATAAATCCAGAGGTACATGTATAAAATTGCTATTAAAAGAACCTTTGTATCAAACTATGAAATGATGATCAAATATACTCTGAATTGATAACCAAAGTTTCAAGGCTTATTCAATGGTTTTAGACACATCAGATTTTTGTATATTCACTCAAGAAATTCTTTTATTTCTCGAATTTTTGACGAATTTTTATTAACTGCTTACAGGTCACTGCAAACCGTGAAGGATCGACAGTAGATGGTAGATGTCATCGATTGACCGTTTCATTTGTACGGGCTCGTTATAAACAAGATCCCAATGTTCCCATTTGTGATTTCTTTGAGGTAACAATTCCAAAGTCCTTAAGTCCAAAAATGTTTTATAACTTACCTGTTTAACTTCTAGCACAGAGTACTCTTGTGTGTTTGGTGAGTGTGGAATTTTAAGTTTTCATATTGTCGATTTGAGAAAGTGTCTGGTCTCACAATAAGATACATGTATATTGACCTCAATTTTATTATACATATTTTTTTTTGTTGTGTTTGGGCCTGCAGCAGTAGCTAAGTGGTTAGCTATGTTGTGTTAACTGATCTGTCTTAGGCCATAGGACCTGCATGTGAAATGTTATATTATATATAGCACTGTTTACATGACTGTGAGTGCTTCCCCTCCCAGTCATGAAGTTTTGTCATCCCGCACACTTGTGGCGCAAGCGGGGAGCCACTTTCTGCTCAGTTAGATCATTAAAAAAGAGCTACCACGAATTGTCCCATAAATTTCCACTATCTACCTTACAGGCTTCCTCTGGCATGTAAGCACGATGTACACCACTTTTTATCCGCTCCGGTCCGTCGTCCTGCTCGAAACCGTCTTGCGGAGGAGATATGTTTCGTTTCATTTTTTGTTAGGGAGATTAGCGGCATCATGGCGGCTCTCTGAACAGTTTCGAGCAGGAGGACTGACCGGAGCGGATAAAAAGTGGCGTACATCGCGCTTACGTGCCAGAGGAAGCCTGTAAGGTAGATAGTGGAAATTTATGGGACATTGTTCTCCGTGTAAGCTCTTTTTTAATATCTAACTGTACGGAAAGTGGCTCCACGCTTGCGCCACATGTGTGCGGAATGACAATACTTCATGACTGGGAGGAGAAGCACTCAGTCATGTAAACAGGGATATGTGTAGGCATAGATGCGAATACGTATCCTTATGGACTACATACAGTCAATATGCAGGCCTAGTCGCACGGAAGACAAGCATTGGATGATGTAATGACATATAGCGACGCACTATACAGTTCTCAACCGGGTGTATTAGATAGAAAATTAATGTTCTAGCTAACGAAAACTGGACAACCCATGATGCACTTACGTACATCAACTGCAAAAGGAAAACACGGACGTCTAGGTTACAATTTTGACCAAACAGCTACTAGCAACTGTCTGTGTCAAGCAGTTTCAAGACGTTCAATAAAATTGTTTTCAGACGAAGGAACATTAAAGACCGCTTCATCCATTTAAACAAGTAATATATTAAATGATACCTTGATCAGTTGATAGTGTGCCTAAAGGCTAAATCACTGTCTCGGTCTTTTCGGTTAAGTCACTGATTGGATCCCTCGTACACTCGTACATTAATACTGTAGTATATACTGGTATCTTGCTGTGTAAATAGACACGCTACCCTTTCAATGTCATACTCTTTTGTAACTCAAAATGGAATATTGTGGGCGTTTGCGGGTTTTTTTTTTTTTTAAAGCATTTCTGCGAGTTTATTCAAAGCAGGTCAAATGCATTTTGAGGGGCTCAGCCAGTGACACTTCATCCTCTAGACATTGACAGCTAGGGGCCCAGTCGCAGACTACTTTCTATATGACTTTTAATACCAAAAGGCTCCAACATTGAATAATATCCTCCCTAATCTTAACAGAGACCTGTAGTAAACGGATTTCTAGAGAAGAGTGACTGATTTATTTCTATTAAATCTTTGCCAGGTCATCATATATTTTACCAGTCCGAGACCTCGCCTTAAAAATAATAATGATTTTCGCTATTGTTAATAATAAGTTATAATGAGAGAAATCACTGTCAGGGCCCCTGGTAGAATGTTATAACTAACAGACAACTATATGGTGACGGAGTGAAGCTATAATAGAAAGAAATCAATGGGCCCCTGTAACTATTATTTAAGGCGAAAAGTCACTTACTGGGTCTATGGTAAAAGTGTATAGGTAACAGATTACTATGGGGACATGGTGAAATTATAATAGAAAGAAATCAATGAATGGGCCCCTATTAAAGGGAAACGTCACTTACTGGGTCACATCTTTGGTAAAAGTCTATAGGTAACACATAACTATGGTGACATGGTGAAATTATAATAGAAAGAAATCACTGACTGGGCCCCTGTAACTATTATTAAGGCGAAAAGTCACTGACTGGGTCCCTGGTAAAAGTGTATAGGTAACAGATAACTATGGGGACATGGTAAAATTATAATAGAAAGAAATCACTGACTGGGCCCCTGTAACTATTATTAAGGCGAAAAGTCACTGACTGGGCCCCTGGTAAAAGTGTATAGGTAACAGGTAACTATGGTGACATGGTGGAATTATAATAGAAAGAAATCCCTGACTGGGCCCCTATTACTATTATTAAGGCGAAAAGTCACTGACTGGGTCCCTGGTAAAAAGTGTATAGGTAACAGATAACTACGGTGACATGGTGAAATTATAATAGAAAGAAATCACTGACTGGGCTGCTGTTACTATTATTAAGGCGAAAAGTCACTGACTGGGCCCCTGGTAAAATGTTATAAGTAACAGACGAACTATGGTTAGTGAGTGAATTATAATAGAAAAAATCACTGACTGGGCCCCTACTAGAGTTCTATAGATAGCAGTCAACATGTGGGTGCCTATTAGGATTATCAATTCAAAATGTCACTGACTGATTCCCGGGTAAAATGTTATAAGTATCAGACAATTATGAATACTGAGTAAAGTTATAATTGAAAGAAATCAGAGTCTGGGCTTCTGTTGGAGTTTCTGTTAAAATTATAACGGCAAATAGTTGCTGATTAAATCAATAAGAATTTTAAAAAAAGTGTTCAAATATTCAGACACACTCATGATGTTTTGAGTTGCCGTACAAAAGAGTATGATATTGATACGGTAGCGTGTTATTTATCTATTTACACAGCAAGATACGAGTACATATCTTACAGGCAATGTACGAGTAAGGGGCCCAGTCAGTGACTGAACCGGAAGAACCTAGACAGTGATTGAGGGACCCAATCAATGACTGGCCGCTGCCGACATCGTTAGTAAATTTACGCTGCTGTGAAAGTGTTAGAGGTTGATCATTTCGCAGGTGTCGTTTGTTTTGGTGGTGTTGTTCTATCACATTAAATTAACTTATCTATTAATGGATTGGTAGTCCATTTAAATTAAACTATGGCGTCTTTGTATAGAGGTTTTATTGCCGTTGCTGACAGGATAGTGCCGAAAAAGTTTGCCCCCTTTTGGAATCACCCTGCAGGTTAGTTGCCAAATGCCACATTGGTATAATCTAGATCCAAGTATCGTCAATGCAGTCTAACGCTTTATTGACTATAATCACAATGTATAGGGCTAATTCCTCCATCTTAGCCCTACGACCTGCCTACCTCGAACCGTTGGGAAAGTTGTCAATTGATCTGACTCTATCGCCGGCCCCTCGCAACACTGACAACGTCCATCTGATTTTTCTTTGATTTTTTTTTTTAAATTCACTGAAAAAATTACTAGAATTTTAACTTGCTGGTAGGCTACCTGCAATATTCTTTTCGGACGGGTTTTAATCATATAATTAAATATTTCAAAGGAAAATAACTTGAACCTGTCAAGTCCGGCGAGAATCTAGAAAAAAATGTATTTAAATATCAGGAAAGGAAAAGGGGGGATTAAATTAATGTGACTTTTGTATCCAAAAAAAAAATAATATAAAAAAAATATATATATATGTTAGGACAGGCCGGCGATAGCAGCAGATCAATTTCCAACTTTCACCATCGGTTGAGATAGGTGGGATGGGATGTAGGGCTAAGACGGAGGAATTAGCCCTATACATTGTGCTACACTGATATAGGCCTGCTGTAGTATAGAGTGGGCTTGAGTCGGCGTTAGAATGAAGTTACCTGGGCCTTACAATGTGAAGCACTACAGAAAGGTTACTCCTAGACCTTGGATCTGTAACAGTAACCATTTCAGTAGATGTGAATACGTATCTTATAGAATTTTCTTATACATTCGATAGAGACACAATGTCTAGCCATACCAATCCTTAACAAATAAGGCCCGCCTCTGAATAAAAAATAGTATTGAATCTGTATGGCCTCTTACCTCACCAAAAAACATTATCATTCTTTGATGTTCATTGAACTCTCATCGAGGGAGGGGTTCCAGCTGCCAAATTGTGTTGTCAAAATTTAAATTGATCAAAAATGAGTAGGGTATTATACTATACCTTGGATTACAATATACAGGGATATGTATCAGTAGGCTTTAACCTTGCATAGCCAATGAAATCACCAACTCTCTCAATGAGCGCAGGATCTTGTGAGATGCTATACCAGTTTGCGACCAAAGAAAACAGTTTGTTGAACAAAAATTACTTGATTTCACTTTAATCTTAACATTTTGCAGCTGCTATAAGAAATAAAACAACTTTAGTACAGGTGAACTATTATCTTTAATTTCTAGAAAGTATTAATAACACTGGGAAAAGTTGCATTTTGGTAAAAAATAATTTAATATTGGACTTCAAAAACCTTGTATTCGCCGGTAAAAAAAAAAGGCGGCTGAGTGAAGAAAAGTACTCTTTTGGTGTCTTAAACTGGTACGACTGGATCCATTAAAACCCCCAATGACTTGGTAAAAAATAAACCAAAAATATTGAAATATACTATTTGCTTGATTTTCACAGTTTTTGCAGTCTAAACAAACGTCGAAATATTAATGTATATTTGAATTGTGAATGAAACTCGACTAGCATTAATATCTCTTTGACAGATTTACATAGTTGACCAGGGAGTAAATGAAAAACTGTTGTAGCAGTTTAAGGCCCTTGAGCTCAAAATTGACCAAAAAAATGTTATTGCTTCGATTAAAAGTTGAGTTTTCAAACTATATGTTAGTGAAAAAAGTAATTAGAAATTCTAATTACAAACAGTTCAATTTGAGCCTTATTTTTAGTTTTCCCTTGAACATTCCCAAGTCATTATCAAGGTGAGGGAGATTAGTGGGATTATCCGGCGAGACAGAAGCTCCCCGCTGACTACGAATATTAGCCTGTTGAATTGTGATTTGGATTAATACACCACATCTGTCAGGATACCTGAGAAAAGCGCAACCGGGCAGTGGGCTTGAGCCCGAATGAACACTCACATGTATGTTGGGGGCCTTTTAGTTTTTTTACGTCATTTAGAATGTAAGTATGTGCCAAAATATCCTGCCGTTCCACAGTTTTTTAATGTTAATAGAGCCCATCAACTAAAGGGATGAATTCCAACTTAGTAGACGCTTTTACAGACGAAATGTAAAAAAAAAACAAATCTATAATAGTAAAAAATTAAGTTTGCTCTCCACAAGTACAGACCTATATAAATTTCGTTCCTTAATAAGATAATGGGTAGGAAAAGATCGTGTAGTAACCCTTTCTCGTCCGACAAATTGAGTTTACTCACTAAGAATAACTGTGGAATTTCATGGTATGATTCGCATGAGTCAAATTATACAGAAACGTCAGACTCAGAGAGCAGTGATAGGGAGTTTGAAGCAGACATTCCCGAGATCATGACAGCCCCTAGCGCTTCAGGGCGACAGATATTGCCCTAACTTAGTGTGATTGATTCGGATAGTGATGACGAAGAGACGTCGAATGCAACAGAAAAGGCCGCGGGTAACGTTATTTGGGGATACAAGGAACTACAGTCATGTTTGAACGATAACGCTGTCGACTCTGTGGCTCACAGGAAAACTTTTTCTACATAAAAACACCTTATATCCATGGGCGTCCGCAGAAAATAATGCAGGGGGGGGCAAAGATCGACTGCGCAGCGGGAGTCAAGTCCTGTGAGGGCGAGCGGGGGGATGGTCCGGAAGGGGGGGTGTACCCCCTTCCATAATTTAGGAAAATTTTGTAAATCTGCTATTCCAGGAGAGGCTGTTTTACGTAATCTGACACAAATTTATACTACCGGCACACTTGCAAGAAACAACGGATTGTCCACTTCATAGGCCTACTGCTCCATGACTTATTAGGGTGAAAAACCGAGAGGAAACCTAGTAAAAACCACCTCCGCTATTGCTGGAGCCACATCTTTTGACTTATTCATATACTCAAGAATCGACAGACGGACTCGATTCTAAGAACGGTACAACGAAGTAGGCTCAGGAAGCGCACTCACTAACTGTCCAGCCACGATAGCGGGCTCACCAGGTAGGAAACGGATAATACCCCTGACTGAAACTCTAGATTCAGTTCTGATTGATTGTGATTTAACGTCGTACTCAAGGGTATTTCACTTACATGACAACGTGCTAGGACAATGCGTGAAGGAAACCGCTCTAGATACCACCGGCAACAATTAAAGACAAGACGGGACATATACAGGACAATAACAGAACGCAATACAGACACTACAAGCAAATTGGCTTCATGTTCCCCTTTAGTTCTGAGAGCAACAGGGCAATATGAAGCTCCCTCCAACCACCGGAGATTCAATTCAGAAAAGACATTCCAGTTTTTCTTAGATAAATAGACTCAAGCGAGCTGCAAAATTCAAATATAGCCATGGACTTCATAATATAAGCTCTGCGGTGTCTACCCATTTAGGACACTTAGTAATGAAGGTTCAACAATAAACTTAAGTTATGTAACACATTTTATTTGAAAAAATGATTGTAAACTTGAATACCGTGGAATTATGTAGCCGTGGAGCGTTTTATACCGTGTCAGTTTTCACAACTGAAGAACAATAAAGTACAGGTGAAATAATGGTTGTTTGTTTGTTGTTGGTTTAAATGACGACGGTGTATTCTTATAGTAAAGAACGACACCACCATCAACGATTGAAATGTTACTCAATTGGATTCAATTCAGAGCAATAATTACTAATTGGTATGAGCCTTAACATAATGCCCTAGAGCCAGAGGGCTAACGTAATATCATTAACTGTTTGAGAAACATTAAATAATAATTATTTTAATTCCCATTTACATCAAGCGGGTTTGAGTTCCTTTCTGTTTTTCAATTGTATGGTATTTGCATTGTTTTCTGTAATGTAACTGTAATCAGGTAGGGGAGTTAAAAGAATGGGGTAAGTTTCTACACCCGAAAAATTTTTCATCTTACCCCACCTTAAGTGTTTCATCTTACCCCATACTGACCGACTTGGAGTGAATGTCAAGTAGAAAAATTGGTAGGAAAGGCAACAAACTATAAACACTTCGTAAATGACAATAAAGACCTAGTCTACACATTAAAAGTATGAGATAAGATTTATTCCTAGTATATGTGGATGTATAAAACGGCAAACTTGAAAATGTAAAATTCACTCAGAGTGCATCAAACAGGTTTTTGTTTTTATATAGAAGTTTATAGTCATGCATTAAAAAAACAGAAGCACATGGAAGATACAGCATAAAAAGGGCGCTCATATAGATGGCACCACATGTTCAAACAGACAGCTATGACATCAGCAATATACACTGTTCCATCTAGCACAATGTATAGGGCTAATTCCTCCGTCTTAGCCCAACATCCCGCCTATCTCAACCCATGGTGAAGGTTGGAAATTGATCCTCCCCTATATCCGGCCTCTCAAAACGCATATCAGATTTTTCTCTTATTTTTTATGGATAGAAAAATCACAATAATAAAACTCCTTCTTTCTTTTCTGAAATTTAAATAAAGTTTTATTTGAGTTTCTCGCCCGAGTTGGCACATATAAGTTATCTCCCTTTGCAATAATAAGATTGAAAACCGACAAAAAAGAAATATTGCAAGTAGGTAAAATAGTAATTAATGGTTTCAGTTTATCTAGAAAAAATCAGAGAAAAATCAGAAATAGTTTTTTTGAGGCCGGCCATAGCGGCCTATCGATTTTAAACTTTCACCATGGGGTAGGGCTAAGACAGAGGAATTAGCCCTATACATTGTGTTATGTTCCATCTTGCCCTCTGGTTCATCTTACCCCCACCTTCCCCTAGTGACTTGCATGAACACATGGGCGATCAGTCGCTGGCCATTCAAAATCGGCCGATCATATCAAACATATTTGATCCGAGCGACTTGCTTCAGCGAGCATAATCCCCGTCGATGACCTGACGATTACTACGGCGATTGGTAGAATCACCTGTGTGTCTCCCGCATAAAGAAACCTTCCCAGTTGATGTTTTTGGCCGTCCCATATCAAAGTTTCGATTTCACTTTCGAGATCCACCCTATAGGCCATAGGCGTAGGGGAGGATGTATTTTTTTTGGGGGGGGGGACTATTTTTGGCCCCGAAAAATGTGAATAAAATTTATCATGCCAAAATATATATGTATGGTATGTACCGCTAATAGACCGTAATTATGGAGATTGTTTTAAGCACATATAGCCTCGTCAGTTCTGTGTTTAGTCGCAAATCAAAGCTACCAGTGGCGATTTAGGATATAATAAATGGGAGAAGGAAGTTTGACAATCGTTATTTAATAGGCGAGGGTCCAGAGGCTGCCTAGGCCCTGGAAGCTCCGAGAATGAGGAAGCTTGTAGAAGCGATATTTTGGCAGTAAAAGCAATTCTGTCCTTTTTGATTGAATGATCTTAATTCTTGCAATTTTAAAAAAGAAAAAAGACAAAACCCACAAGTCTTTTGTTGTCTTAGAATGTCACATCAGTCTGGGAGGCAAGGATGTGCAGGAATTCTTTATTAGAATGTCATCAGTTGCTAGCATTGATTTCAATAATTTCTTCCAAAGAATTTGAATTTTATATTCAGGACAATTTTGGAGTTTTTGAAGTTCTTCGAACACAGTGTTGATATGAAGAGTTCATTTGCAAAAACAGATATCTCCATTTTCCCCAATTTTTTTAAATCTTGATGTTCGTTTTATATATTCAGGCAATATCTATCAATTTAGAGTTGCATGGATTCGAAACCATAGAAGTGACTTAACAAACTAGGAGAAATTTAAAAAATCTATCTTCATTAAAATTATGAATTTAATGGAATAAAGAGTATTTTTTCGCAAAAGAAGATACCTCCACCAACGCATTCTTAGCAAAACCAGAAAACTCCAAGATCGAATTTCGGGCATTAACAAGTGCTGCTCAACGTATGTTACAAGTTAATGTATTGATAAAATAAACACATATAGCTCTTAGAACTGCAAACACTCATTGCAATCTGCATCATTTCATATTTAAGACGCCATCGGCACATCCCAAAAATGTGACGAATGTCAATTTAGCAACCTGTACCTATGTAAAATGTACCAGATTTTTTTCTTAGATCTGGGCAAAGTTAGACAAACATAATCATGAAATATGATAGGGAATTATTCAAATCTTGTCAATGCATGTTCATTGAACAAAACCCACGGATGTGGCTTAGTGGTAGAGCGTCCACCTTGTACCTGGT
>JARFOD010089945.1:0-17980 GCA_031763545.1 Mopalia muscosa | reverse complement strand
GGTTTTTGTCTTTAACAAAATCAAAACAACGGCATTAAAAATCCTCATTAAAAGGATCAAATTTAAAACACCGTCATTGTGGATTCTTTTAATCGTGTCATCTCTCGCTGTTGTTTTTATGTGACGTCCTCCTTTTAACGGAGTACAAAGTTGTTGTATATGTTAAACATCTTTGGGCGTAAGGAATTAAGTATTTACTGCATGACAAGGGTGTAATATTTGGAAGAGCAGTAATGAAAACAATTTATTATCCTTTCTTTCTTTTCTCCTGTTTACGAAAGTGGCCTTATTTATTATAGGTTTCCCAGAAAAAAGTGTCAGCACAGTCTTTAACGACATTGGAATTTGTGCAAGTGGAAATCCAAACGTTGCCGTGAAAAACAGGTTATACCCTTGGCTGGTTTCAATATCAACTTTCACACTACCATCATTGACTCTTGGTTTTAAATCAGTTCAATGAATGCAGCCATGTTGTTTGGAATGAATTGGGCGAGGTGTTATGCCGGAACTTCTTCTCCCTCAGCACAGAAAAACAACACGTGCTGTTAGGCCGGCAAATATTCAATAGAATTTTCAGTGGCTTTTAATGATTGTTTTTTCTCAGCATTCGTGCACCGTCCAAAATTCAAAATAGCTATTGTTTCGCTGACATGGTCCAAACGTGACTCCGCTACACTGCGTGCCGCATATAAACACAAAATCAATATATTAGCCAGGGTAACAATCTCAACGCACGAGGGCGCTCTTCTGTACGGAAGGTAGACTTTGTCCAAGATAAACAGGTAAGGACTTCCGCTTTGACTCGTGTGTTTATCAACGCTATATTCCATGGAATATCGATGATTATATGATAATCTTAAAATAAACTGTATCATACAACATGTTTTCGAAAGATCTGGACGGTATGTTAGGTGACACCAGAATGCAAAGAAACTTTACAACAATGTTGTGTTTTCAGATCGTTCATATTGATGGCGAAGGCCAAATTATTTTTTAAATAATCGGATCGAATTAAAAAACCCAGAAAATAGAAAATAAGATAAAAATAATGCGGCTGAGTAAAACAAACAGCACTAAATGATCCGGATAAATAGAAATCATTATACAACATAAATAAATAAAATAATCCTATCGCAATAACGATCAAACAGTCTTGCAATGTGTGCAAGAACATCCCCCGGAATCTTTAGATTTAACTCATTCGACTGTAACGTATACAGTCTGGTAATGTGTACAAAAATGTTCCCGGGACTTTTTTATTCAAGTAATTCGACTATAACGTATAGAGTCCTGTAATGTATACAAGGATGTTCTCTGAATCTTTAGATTTAAATAATTCGACTATAACGTATGGAGTCTTAGTGACTTAGCTAATGTTAGTTGATGATAATTGCTCTTTACAGTAGCCATAGTTGTTTATGTAAATCATTGACAATCATTTATTTGTCGAATCAATTTTAAATATTTGCAGATCAACCCTAGAAAAATACATGCGTTATTCCGCAGATCGATTAACATCGATTCTCAAAACAGAATAAATCACGTTTAAAGACAGGATGTTTTCTTGCCTAATTACGCTTAATGAATGTCGATATCTAGCGATTTTCGTTAGAAAAGGGACGGTTTTGAAATTCACCAGACTAGCACTTAAAATGTAAAGCTGAATTTTCTCATCAGTTATTGTGTGAAATATTACAGACATTGATTAATACGATGCTAATGACAAGTTACAAACGCCGACAACAGCAAAGTATACTGCTTGCAGTGACAAAAGTTTTATTTACTGTTACTTTATGTTACTATCGGCTTGTCACGTCTTTTAAAACGTTTTGAATGTATATATGTTTTGTAAGTATTGCAACTCCTTTAGTCACAGATCTCTTTAAGTCCATATTTGTCGTAGAGACTCTTCACTGACCGTCTTGGTAATGGAGACTATGGCCTTATTGTATTACCCATGATAAGTTGCAATACATTATACAGATCAGTTATTTCCCCAAGATAAATTCTGTGTTGAATCAGAATAGTCTTTAGATTATTTCAATTAAAAGGACCCTTATTTATTTGGACTTACCGTGCGAAGCGAGGAAGAGACTGGTGCCGGCCAGCGCCAGCAATAACTGTCCAAGCATTATGTCGTCTGCTCAGTCAACCTGAAACGTACAACGAAAAGAATTTAACTCTGGCAAACAGCGTGCAAGTGGATTTATCTATTCTGTTAACCAGATCCACATTTTGTGACATATTTATGAATCGCAATCCTTTAGAATGATGGAAGACATAATTTAGATTTACTTTGTCTTTTCTTTCCGCTTAAAATGTAGCTTCTGATAACAGCTCCTCCTAGAATAATGCCCGTCTGGATTTGATTGAAGATTTTTTATAAAATGTCGTCTGCTCTTCCATACACCTTTACCTCAGCCTGCACACGTCTTTAACTGATTGGCAACTCTGTCTTGCAGGTATGCTTCTCAATAACTAGCGGATTTTAATGTGGTGAACATTTATTTAAAGAGAAAAACCTATTCATAGTTTGCTCAGCGATTAGAATTAGTCACCACAGTTTCGTCGTTGATGTGTGTACGAGGTTTACCAAGTTATGAGTAATGATTGATCCAAACAGCTAACAGCTCAGTGCAAAAACCCTTGAGAAAATGGCCGTGAAAGGTTTTCCCTCGTTGACAACTCACTACCGATGGCCTACTCGGGTTGATTCAACGTCTGCTGGACAAAAAACTCATGGTTTCGTTAAGACGGCGTCTTAGATTGAAGTCACATACTTCTTAGCGTGTCATAGAGAATTACAGTTCATCTGACAGATTGCCAAAAAAGCCACACAAAATAAGTTTGGAAGGCTCTGTGAGTATCAATTTGGCCACACGGCGGTGCAAACTCAGAGTGTGTATGCGCTGATGTAACTTGGCGGTTTGCCTATGTGAATTCATTGTGTACACCAACTCAATAAAGCCAAAAACTTTAAACGAAACGGAGCAAAAGGGATTGCTCTACGGTTTATTATGCAGAAATAGTTAACTGGTTGGGATTTCTTCGTTTTAAAATGCATTTGATACTAACAATTGAATCTGCTATTGTTGGCGAGTATAGGAGGAAACGCCAGGATGAAGCCGATGTAAAGGAAAATACTTGCTCTCCTTTTTACCTTAAAGATGTTATCCCGTTTCCAACAAAAATGGAGAAAGATATTGCTATGAAACTGCTTGAATATCTCAACTAAAGGTGTTTCACAGAAACTTTCTTAATTAATGTTTACAGTACAAACGGCTTGAAATATATTTCAATAAAAAAAAAAAATTCTATACGAGAAATCTACTAGCTGGTATCACAATTGCTTTCACAACTTTTTTAAATGTAAAGATAACAACAAATTCAGAAAATTTGATGGGTTAAACTGAACGAGAAAAAGGCTATATAACACGACAAACAGATATAATTAATTTTGCCCTTTAGATCGTAGAGCAGCCGGAGCAACGTAGCATCAACTGCCTACGTATGACTACGGAAAAGATGTGAAGCCCCGTAAAAGGCGTTTTTTTTATTTAACAAAATTCTGATATATTTTATTTTTTCCAATTGAAAGAAAAGGTTTAAACACAAATTGCAATTTTGATTTTAAAATTAATTAGAAAAGACAAGTCTTTGTATGTTGTCTAACTTATAGATTTAGACTACGGGTCATAAGGAGAAACATTTTTATCTAATGATAAGACTTGCTCAACGATAAATCAATGTTAGATATCACGGTTGGAAACTTACCCAGTTAATGATTAACGTCTTTCCCAGAGTCAAACTATAAAAACCTCTGGCACCGTTAACAAATTCTGCCTGACGAAGTAGACAACGGAGGAACCATGTGCTTCGCAGATTTTAACTGAGTGGCTACACGGATAACATGATCCGTCTACACAATGTCGAACACGTCTTGAGATGAGCTTTCGCCGTATACTGATTTACGAGCAATGTGGATCCAAATAAATACATTGTTGGTATGCACGTCTATCGATTTCAGTCTAGGTTCTTGGCGAAAAGCCTTTTTAATGTTTTCAAACTTGATCTAAACGTCAACTTTAGAAGACCGGACGAGAATGAAGAATGGCTACACCATCCTTTCTCCGGAACAAGACGAAAGGCTGCGAAAGTCACTAACTCTTTAAGAAGGAGTTAAGATTTATTTCCTAACGTCTGATAAAGCACAGTTTATGAAGAAGCGTCTCAATTGTTATAACAGCCATGGAATTGACAACTAATGTTGAAAAGGCTCAAAAAGGAAAATTAAAAATCTTTTAAAAATTCAAAGTATTATCCTTGTTGAAAAATAATTTATTTAATTCTTTCAAGTCTGTATGTCGTTATCTATCATAAGGCTCAACTGCATTAGATATGGGTCCAACCACCACTCCTTAGAGAACCAAACTTTAAATAGCTCCCCACATGTTTTCAAAATTATTGGACGAATTGCAACAAATTGTAGCAAATGGCCAGTTTCGTTGTTAAATAATATATTTTTTTTTATTTTATAGTATGATGAAAACAGCAATAAAAGTTATAGGTACTAAAATTGCTGCTAGTTCTTTAAAATATCGCATATAAGCATTACTGCAATGATAAGTCACTGGGAGATTATTTTGGTAGTAAACTAGATTTTAAAAACAAAATATAAAGCAGATTCACAAACGCAGATCTCAAATCTGATTCAGGGAAATTTTAAACTGATTCTTCGGAACGAGAATAAACGTGACAAAAAATAATCACGAGATTTGGAGAGTTATCAGGAATGGCTTTGCAAAGATTTAGATCTCGCTTAATTCGAGATTCAACAGGTTTGTGGGTTTCCTGTGTGTTGATCTTTGGTTTGACATGTCAGAGAAAAGTTCTACGAGCTACGGGGTGCTAGCTGGTACAAGCTGATCCTTCTTCATTCATACAACTACACAGGCGAAATCACTCCCTGTAAAAAATCATTGTTATAATCAACACAGCTTGCCCATGCTAATAGACACAGCTACATGAACCGTGGAATGAGATGCAGGAATACGGCTTTAACATTTTAATCAATGCAAATCGATCTCATAGTAAACGCAAAACGGCCGACATCCGAATTCAAATATGCTGTACATATAGAAATACAGGATTTTTTTCTTCCAAATTAGAAAATATGATGTTTTGATATTGCAAAGTCTGATTTCCTAAGTCAACCATATTGAAGTATTATTGTTTCTCTGCAGCAGGAAATGTAAATATTTGTTAATAATCTACTGATGTCGTTTCCTGTATTTCAAAATGCATTGAACACATTGCATGTGATTGGCGAGACAACCCAGACACACACTGATCATTGAAATCCGCTGGAAATTTGATGTAATATCGAGATAGCCATGCAGACAACGTGGTTCGTCAGCTACTGTATCACCTCATCCCCATCATTGTACGGACATACCACAATGAAGGCGTACACTCGCCAAATGTACCAAATTTCTCAAATGTACGGCTATAAAATTGCATTAAAGGAGTTTCATCCGATGTTTAGCACTCGATGGAATTATCCGTATGCATGACATATATGTGAGGTTGAGATAAAGGAAGACAATGGTAACTATGTCTCAGATAACTGTCCACGTCTTCCAGTCGATCGCTGAAAAAATATGGCTTGACTTAGTGTTAGGATAAATCTAAAGTGTGAAGTACTGTAAATTGACTGTAGACAGTTTACTTCTTTGCTAAGTATGGGGGCAAAGGGTATGTCATGTTGTTGATTGCGGTGGTCTCAACTACTATTGACTATAGGGACACGTGGTCACTGTTAATTGCATGATTCAATCACCTGTATATATTAATGTTTTAATCATATTTAATTATGATTTGTTTAAGTTACTTAACACAAAAATATTAAAATTTGACAATTGCTTATAACTTTAATCACGTAGGAATATTACTTGGGATGTGGGAGCTGTAGATCTGACAGAAGCTGTAAACAAAAGCGTATTTTAACAGTGTCTTAAACACGCATGGGCTGTCAAAGTCCTCCCATATTGATTACTGTCGCAAGCTTTACTTGATCCGTTAAGCCATGAAATTCTGGAGAAATCTGTTACAACCATCCAACAAAATGTGGTTCATTTGATAAATAAAATACACCTTCACATTAACCAAAATGAAAGCTGGATAGATAGGGCCCAATATTGGTTGCAGGGAGAGTAAAATTAGCACGGGTTTGACACAACTTACAGATGGTCAATATTTCCTCTCGACCAACTACATCATCGAGACAATAAGCACGTTAAAATATCAAACGGTGAGAAATGTTTTCTCGATATATTTACATTCATGCAATCGCTGTTTGAATTTGGAAACAATAGATTTATTTATCGATTAGAGAAGCCTGTGCAAGACGCGAGTGTTCAAGCAGAGGACAACCAGCGAGGCGCGAATTTCATGCCAGAATAAGCCATATGCACATACGGGTGCAGTTTTGTGAAAATTGTGATCAACTTTCGAAGCGACAAACATTGCAGCCATTGGAATTCTTTAAGACTTCAAACATAAGCTCACAGTGGAGAACATCTAGTCAGTTGACAAAGCGATATATTAATACGTTCGGCAGATTTAACATATCTGTAATAATTGGGTAGAATTTAAAACTTATTTTAACCCCATGACCTCGGAATACAGAGTTTCAAGAAGAGACGCGGTATAAAGAATAGGTACATAGTACATGCTATAGAAAGAAATCTTTATTGGCAATTTAAACGATATTAACATGTCTTTCGGATTGATATAACCCAATTGTATTTTATTCATTTATCCAGTCTCCGTATTGAACATCTATCTTTTATCTGCTACTAGCAATTTTAGTCTTGTGTTAATAGCAAATAATCATTCTTTGAGCAACTGGCCCCATGACACAAAAACGTTTGTCAGCTCGTATTTGTAGTTTGAACAGATATCTTTACAAAAGGGTACGATTTAAATCTTATATACCAGGTTGACAAAGTTGTACCGAAAAGCCGAGATGATAAATAATCACCTAGCTGTTGTTTTGTTAAACGAGTGCTCATTGGACAGATTTTCATCCGGATAAGGCTTTTCTAGTCGGTGTTTTAATCCTTTAGGCATTCTAGGGCTATCGAGGGATTATTACGACAAATAAAAACTGCCAACTGGCATTACCCGGCATTACTGATTTATCCATCGCTTGCAATTTCCCACTTCGTTGATTACGATGAAACAGGTTTGCCTAATGTAATCCGAAATCGATTGAATTAGCTATACGAATACAACTTAAGTAACAGCGTTTTATCGAAAACTGCTAATTTGGTGTTATTCATGTTTACTTTATTGAACCAAGCCTCTTGGTTCTTCTTAATACAACCCAATACACTTTAGGGAAAGCGACCTAACAAAGTTTTGCAATATATGGGATGTTTAGAGAGTTTGCTGTCTTTATTTCAGTCTTACAATAAAAAGGATGGACTGTGTATTTTATATAGGAGAACGGTCCATGTACGGCTTGATAGTCTGGAGTCAGATAGTTTAGCAGTTTTATTTGCGTATTGTTTTATAGTAATCCTTTTTCTTGAAATGCACTGAAACACATCTAAAACGTTTAGCTTCTAAAAACTGTAAATAATGAATAATTAAAACTGTGTGACTACATGATTTGGTTGTTTGTTTGATTGGAGTTTAACGCCATACATAAGGTTATTTCACTCATGTGGCAGAATGATTATTGCACACCTATAGATGTTGAAATTGTTCACGGATCAATTTCTTCCTCAAGAAAAGCAATTGAGTTGTAGTTTTGAAATTCTTGTTTTTATTGAACCATGGTTTCATAAAGATCGACGGCGGGCCTATATAATGTTTAAGCAAAACCTGAATAATACAGTACGCAGAAGGTGACCAACCTGGGCTGGCCACAAAGCGATAATTAACATTGGCATCGGTGGTCTATATATTACCATCGTTTATGGGGAAAGACCGAATATGATAGCCTTATAGCCTGCTATAGAGAAGGGTTATATGAAAGTGTATAATACACAGACACCTTACAACTGCTAAACTAAACTAAATAGAAAATACAATATATTAGTCCCAGACTGTTTATTACCACTAACTTTTAAATGTGTCTGAAAATAGTAAAGTAACAGAGAAAGTAAATAATTTTCCGAATTAAATATGGAGTAATGAAGTGTGTATGGTTTAAACATAACCCGAAACATTGCAACCAAATCTGTTTGGATTACACACTTAATCTGACATGTTTGAGTTCCACATGTGTTAAGACGTTAAAATGCACCCGATATCATACTCGCATATATGTGTAGTCCTAACACTGAGTGCATGTATCGTATGTATGTTTAATGGCTGGCAAGACGCGTTGCCAAATATTAACCAATTTTAAGGAGCACGAGTGGTTCAACTAGTACAATCAACTACGAACCGAGAGACCTAATCCGAGAAAACAAGTTTTGATTTCTGCCCGTAGGCTTAAATCTTGGGCACACATGGTGGACCAGGAGGCATCGTCCTTGTGAGGTGGTAGATGGTGGCCCGGGGTGCTGGGGGTTAAGGCTTCGCAAGTCAGTTGATCGCCGTATCGTGTTTGGTTCCAATATTGCCAGCCAATTGATAAAACCAGGTAAACAAAACTCAGCTATGTCAATAAGTTTGTGGACATATTCCGGACCGTAAGATTGTGGGCTTTCATGATCCACGACAATGCCTTTAATGAATTACAGTTTGATAGTGTTGGTCTGAAGATTGTTTTAATATTAATTATTACAAGAACCAATCGCTAAATTAACAAAATTTTGTGGTGATTTCTGTCTGGAGTTGCTATCTTGTACTTTGTACTTATTGCTTCGTTTTTGCTATGTTTTGTGCGGTACATCCCGAATCATCAATGTTACCGAACAAAATAAGTTCCTTGCTCTACCTAGATTATTGAATGAGTTATTAGCCCATGGTAAACATAAACATACATGAGAGAGAGCAAGAAAGAAACTCAACACGCAACTTTTTCTTGAAGTTGTCAGCGAATCGCATTGAAATATTTCCTTTCGCGCATCATAACTTGTTTGGCTGGGGTTGAGACCTTCAAATAATAGCCAAAAAGAATGTAAATAGCGTTTATGAAAACAATTTTATCGGCCTTTGCATATTTTACATAAGATATGCTACAGAGAAAAAGTCTTTTCCGAGACTCAAAATGCCGAGCAAACCAGTGAGCTATATGTAAAAAATAAAAAACAAATGGCAAACGAGGTGAATTTTAAGCACACTACACACGTTAGTATCTTAGTACAATTCCTATGCACCTCACAGAGGAGTTCCTCTTTGATATCATATCAGGTGCTTGTTTGGTCCAGGAAAATCTGACAATGTTTTATAGAAGGTTAAAAACGGACCCAGCCTTGTAACGTCAAAATGTTGAGCATGCGTTTTGTTCTACGGCAGATTTGTTTGTCCATGGAACATAGCTAATATATAAACTGTTATGTTTTTTGCCGATTTCTACACCTGTTTGCATTATATTCAGAAAAACCCTGGGCAGATAAAGATCTATATTTGTACACTGCCCTTACAGCAATGGGTAAAGATATTCCTTATTCACCTTAACCATTCCAAAAACCGCAGGGGGATTTATGTACCTATGATTATTAGCACATAATGGCAGTTTGCAAATTTGTAATAAAATACAAAACTCGATTGAAAGTTCTGATTTGTGGGTTTTTCAAAATAGCTACTGAGGTCCCGTCTATTAGTGTTGAAAGGAGGGATTAGTGGTGTTACTTATGCTAGTTTTGAAAGCGAAAGGCGTGTTACCTATAATAGTTGTTACAATTCATCGCTCATCTGAGAAACAGACTGGTGACGAATGATATGCATCTATCGCAAATAACTATTCACCTTGTTTCTTTTGATTCTACATGTCTCAAATACGTCGTATAGGTGTAACGGGATACCAGACATTGGGTAAATTATCATTCTTTCAGCCTGGGTGTTGCACGCTTACATTATTAATGGTTTATGCAACATATCTCTTATGTATAGATAGCGACATCAACACGGACATCACTTGATGTCATAGGTTATTTTCCTCTTCTACGTTGACTTCTGACTGGCACAGAATCTATATAACCGCTCATAGAACAGGATATCGATACCGTGGATAAATTAAGAAGAGCTACCTGTATAAAATTATGATAAACTACCTCTCTCCTAGTACAATTCTATTGCGGCTACCAATTATATAACAACGTCTTTTGCACACGTTAGATAGAAAATGCACAAAATTCTTTATGTCAACAAGCCACTTTATTGGAAAATATACACATCTACAGAACCCAGCAAAGCAATGTAATTGTTCTTACCGTTATAAGCAGATTCCTTTTCTTGTCGTTTTCAGATTGAACAGGTAGATATCCTATTTCCCGTGGTGCTAGTTTCTGTAATAAACTTCAGGTGAGGAAAGTGAGGATGGGATTAAGAAAACTCGGGTAGCTCTGGTCTAAGATGGACAGACACTCTGAATAACCTGTTCAAGCTTGTGTCTTTTATACGCATCGAGTATGCAAATTGGGTGACCAATCCACGAGGCCCGTCCACTCCATATCGATGGAAAGTTCTCCCTAGCGCTGGGGATTGTTAGCAAATACCTGGGCTTGATGTTCAGCGAAAACGGTTCAATAGATTGGGGGATGTTTAAAGGGGAGAGGTGCGTTAGGCAAAAAAAATGAGACCGTATGGAAGAGACATGAAGTGGGAAATTTTTCTGAAAGATGAGAACTGCATTGCGTGGACTAGATTATCGAAAAGATAAATATTTATACACACATCAAAGATATTGGTCTACATATACGATCGGCAGTATGATATCCAGAATAGTCTTGACCATAATAATCCATAGGGGTAGTTGTTGAAGGATTGTTAAACGATTCGAGCAAACAGTGCTGATGTTCAAAACCATGGGGTCGGTGGTTCTAAATACCAATAAAATACGTGATATACAAGTTAATGACAATCTAGAATAGAGCTGATGAATACAGCCACGAAGAAGATGATGGTGTTTGCATGCTAAATTATTTTGTTTTATAACAATAATGTTTACAACAGACGGATTACCCACTTAAAGAATTGTACAGATAATGGCGACAGCAGTATAAACGCGCAATACAGCGAGGGTCAATTAACATTTATGACTCGATATAAAAAAAATTAATGACTGATTTGGTTAAATGAATTGTCGATAACAATGAATTTGATTAAGTAATCATTGTTTCTGCCATAAGAGAACAAGTAAAAATGTGTAGAGTATTATATGGTGACTACTCCAAAGAAGGACAAAAAATTCATATTGACTCAATATTTCGGTTTATTATCGAACCATCATCATACTCCTGATGATGGTTTGATAATAAACCGAAATATTGAGTCAATGTGAATTTTTCGTCCTTCTTTGGAGTAGTCATCTTACTCTATTATGTTAAGCTTGTCAGTGGAAATTCTACCAAAAATGTGTACCTTACCAGGATTTTTTCACTTAAATTTAAGATCAATCTTTATCAATGATTGACAGCCTTGATTAATAGATTTCGTCAATACACAACGGGTTAATATTTTATACATGGATTGATTGAGTGATAGGTGTTAATTACCAAGCCGTGCTTAAGGGTTTTTCCACTTGTATGACGGCAGTGCATTCTAAAAATAATTGACACTAGTACAACCAAGATGTGAAGAATTTCCATAATGTTGAAATGTTTAATACATTATATGAATTTTACCGAATTGGAAAGGTTCACACTTAAAGTAGCGGGAAAACAGCTTTTCACAACATTTTACAAACACAACTTTATGTTAAAAAATTATGGCTGTTATTTTCACATTAAATTGGGTTTGATTTAACTGCATTTTTAGCAATGTACCATCTCACACAGAAAAAACGAAGAGGGTGACGATAGGGAGAGAAGAAAAAGATAAGAGACGAAGAGGTTAGGCTTTTGTGGCTTGCTAAAAGGAGGGAAACTGAGAGCCGGTGAAATTCTTTGATCGATACACAAACACTTGTAGCCTTTCTTTATTTGAGTTTGTTGTTTGCTGAGACAACATCGCCAGATCCCTATCGGTGTCTCGCCAGGCCGAATAAAACTTGCCTAGAAACCTCCATCGCAAGGCCCAGAATCTGTCTCACGATACATCGTTTACATGTCCATAGAAAGTCCGTGGATATGCACAAGCTTTTTAAGGCCACCAAAGATTTTAGGATACACGACTGGCGAAAAAATCCTCTGGGATAAAAATGAAACACATGGGATATTCTGAATCGGCGTTAGTTACTTGATTTTTATTAATCTTATATTAATTTTAATATAAATTTATGTTTTTGTTGTAATTCACCTATTGGTTAATCTGGTCCGCTACCTGGGGATGTGGAATCGATAGTTTTGTACATTATTATGCAATGTTTGTTCGTCGCTGAAGTAATAGTCCATTTCTTAGTTTAAACGTGAAAATTAAAATTGCGTACTGTGAAATGTTGTGAGCGAGCTTCCTATTGTCCTCGTAGTTTCAGAGGTAAGCTGAAACATGAACCAGCTTGTTTGTCTTTGTATGACGTCCTGTGATTGTCCTGTCTTTTCTTTGTTTGTAGCCAGTGGTGTCGAGGGTGGTTTTCTTTGAGGTGGCTCGCCGCAATGTGAGTGACATAACCTAAAGTACGGCGTTAAACCCCAGTCTATCAAACAGTTCAACAAATTAAATTGCGTTCTGAAGGCCTTGTTGGCTAAACCACCCATCCTGATAGCGTAAATATACGTTTTCGTTTTCCTTTCTACGGCAAACGTCTTTTGGTTAAAAAAAAAAAAATAATAAAAAAAATAACAGAACAAAAAAACTCGCTATTTCACAAGAAAGTCGTACAAATATAGATATACAATTGTTATCGATACTTTTGTCGCTCTGGCTAACTCCCCAACGTAGCACCAGTAAGGGTAGTTTGTAAGAAAGGGTTAACTATTATATTACTATCATATTTCTTAACGTCGAGTTGTTTCTACCAAAATTCGTAACCATATATGGTGTAATACACGTTTCATCCCCAAATAAAATTTCAGAAATAAGATTTTTAAATATTCCTTTGGGATTTATTTAGGCGCAAGACTTAGTTGATTGTTTAAGGCAGAGAAGCTACTAAGACTTTGTTATAGCTTGTCTTTAACTGCTGTGTCTTCTTAAGCCATAAGTATGACTTACAAACTTTTTAATACTGTAATCCACTTGAATATCTGAATTCGTTTTTGTTTTGAAAATTAATAAAATAATCTTTATTACTTCACACCACATTATTAGATTTTTTCCTTATATACGGATGTGTTTATTCAGAATAGAATTCCTTTGGTCAATTTCTAAGATTTATACTTAAAATTTATTAGAGAAAAAAGGAAACAACAACAAAAAACACAGTCACAAACAAATAACAACTCCTTATAATACTGAGACTTTACATTGTCATATTATTTCATAACCCTGCTTTAATAAACTAAATAGACAGTATTATTTAAAAGAGGAAGGAAAACATACTTCTTAAAAAACATTCTTGCAAAGTGTTTAAATTGCGTTTGTTGGCTGGCTACTTCTTAGACGATGGCCGACATCCAAATTGGCTCTCATAATTGTACGCGAAAGTCTCGTCTAACCTTGGACGATTCGCGACATACCCAGTCAGCCCTGATTGCAAATGAGGATAGGGGGGAATTATGGCTAATATGCAATATCGTCCGCGAGGAAAATTTCTAAGCTTGCCAGACATCTGTAAGTAAATAGAGAGAAAAACAAATAAATTTATTTTTCCCATGCCGCTCCGCTAAGAATGCAATTGGCTATGGACAATTAAAATTCACGTTTTTTTTCTTCCTCGTGATTAATTAGGACAGATTATTATTTTAAATGAGTATATAGCTTTAAAGAAGGTTGTGTTGTGAAAATCTAATGGCAGACAGTGTGTTCAGCTTCGTGACATATTTCTATTATTTTCAAGTTTGAAATTGGCTACCATATTTTCTCGTTATGCTAAACCTACTAAAGCAATATACTGGTCGTTTCAAACTTAACAGATTGGCACAACCACACGCTGCTCCCTGTATTTCTCACCATGTAAATGTTCCATGTGTGTAACGTGTCGGAAAAAGGACGTAAAAAGTCCGCAAGCACGGATATTCCGTTAACTCAACAGATTCGTATTTTAATCTAAACCGTCATCCGCATCATTTCCGCACATCGTAAGAGAAAACAGTCTAATATTTGTATTTGGAAAAAGTAAAAACGTCATATAAGACCGTTTAATGTGTAGCTTACTATAAAACTTTAAAAATAAGTTTATACCTATTGCAGTTTGAAATATACTATATTTGAATTAAGATCAAACTTTATTAAAAAGTTGCATGTTTTTACCGATTGAAATAATTGTTTTTCGCTAGAATTGATTTACCCTGCATCAATATGCCTGTATATATGTGTGTTTTCTTTTAAAACATTGTAAAACCTAGATACTTCAATTCTCTGATTGTGAGATAATTTGTTTGTGCATCCAATAAAAACCTGTTTTGGGGATACTGTAACGGGCATTAAATCGTGGTGATGCATTCCAGCACATTTTGTTTACCAATCAAACACGATGACGGTCAAATATATCTCGGCTGTTATCGACCAACTAAAATACAGCCTGTCGACGTCTGGGCGACTTTAAATTGTTTAACCACAAGCAGGTCCGGAAAACGTGAATCATATCAACGTGTATTGACCTGTCAGGGCTTTAACTTCTTCACGTTATAAACACTTGTTTGGGTGCATACAAACTTGAAAACAACAACATAAATATTAAAAGTCAAAATATAATTACAAAATCTATTTGATCACCTTGGCGCAAAAATGGCTTTCCATCAAAATACATCAACAATTTGATATTAAGGGGGAGTGATAATGTCAATTGTTCAACACTCATAACTTGGCTCCATTTACAGCAATCTCCAGGTTATGGCTTAAGAAGCTATATTTACTTGTTTTCATTAAACATGCAAGTCAAGGCGTGTAACAAAATTCGATTCGGAGTATACAGGTGATGTGATGTTATTTGCAGTGGGAAATTTCGTTTGAATAGACTTGTGTGTCCTTTTTAAACTAAACTTATCAGAAATCCTCGTTGTATATGACAAATTATAACGAATATGTCAAAACTCAACGGGATATGATCTTGTGTTACCGCCAAGAAAGTTTTTTTTGTGAGTCATAGTGAGAAAGGGAGAGAAAGGTTTTACCTATTTGTGTTTCCGATTAAATGATTCATGGATTGAGTGATTGATAAGTTGATCAATAGATAGATCAATTGTTTTAATTAAATGGTATTGTCTTATCAATGCACGATTGACATAACGAAGGAGCAATACTTTACGATAAATAATGGACTATTTCCACCTGTAGATGGCGCCACAGTAAGCACTTACTGATTTCCTGTCGACAAGGAGCGAATATTTTGTTGGATATGAAGAGCCTTTAGTCTCCTTTACACCCTCAAAAAAATTAATCCGTTAGAATGCTCAATGATGTGTATTCTGACCAATCGGGAGGTCATACGCAGCTATGTGAGTAACAAGTTAATTTCATAAATGTCGATTGTGGACTAAATTGATCTCTTTAAATAACTTTTGATGACCTAGCTAAATGATCCCCCTTGGTAACACGATCTGCATAATATCCTCCATATGCGGATTGTGTTTTTCTATTGCTTAAGACCATGTGTCGCTGGAGAACCAACACGCCTTAACGCTGCACACTATAGTGCCAAATCGTGGATAACGGAAGAGAAAAATTTTTATTCCCCACAAAAAGACCGTTCTCATTGAAAGAGGCAAATCATGTCAGAACAGGTGACGCAGAATTACACATAAAACAAGCGCTTGTAAATGTAGTTAATTCGTTTGAGCCTGGGAATGAAGTGCACTGATCTTGCGGAGTGATTTTAAATTGTCAAATTTTAACGTGTGAGCTGGCTTATAAGCTGACATCCGCACGTTAAGCCAGCATACTCATTCACCTGTCGAACCACTTGATCTTTTTATTGTATTTGGTCCATGATTAGAACCGAATTCTGTAAAAGCTCTTATTTTGATTTCGATTGGCATCTTATGAGGTGAATCGTCGCTGAACATGATCCAAATCTTTTCATGGGGTTGCCGTTCTTGTTCTCACAATTGAAGCCAAACAAACTTGATTAACTACCCCTCTTTTAGCAACCTAAGAAATGTTGTGAAAATAAGACAACGTGGGCCCATATCTGATGGTCATTGCCGAAAAGGTGTTGGAGTTTTACAGTTGGTCTGTCCAGACAAGTCAATTTCATAAATGGCGATTGTGGACTAAATTGACCTCTTTAATAACTTTTGATGACATAGCCTAATCATTCCCCTTAATAACACGATCTGCATAATATCATCCCTATGTGGATTGTGTGCCAGAGAGCTGCTACAGGACCAACATGACCCTGCACCGTCTGTCAGATGAAGTCTGTTGTGTTCTTATTTATTTATTATACCAGATGCCATGTTCAAACGGGTTAAATTGAAGTTCTTTTCTACTTCTCTATTTAGTATATAATCGACCAATTAAAATTAATCCGCTTTAGTAACAGATGCCTCGACTCCAAACGTACACCAGTTATAGTTACAAAACATAGGTCGTATTTAAAGTCTTTGTGTTTGTGTTTTATGAAGAGAGAAAATCACCATCTTCATGCACTGGGTTAAAATTAAGGACATTCTCCCGTGAGCCTCAGTAGCTCAGTCGGTAGACTGTTAGGCCTGTTACCCAAAGGTCCCAGGTTCGAATCGCTGTGCGGGCAAGCACATTTTGTCTCTTCATTTATTCAAAATATATACAGAGTTAGTAATTATTGATTTGAGGATAATACGTTATGCATGTCGATCCATATTCATATTGTGACGGTGTACCGAGCAGCTCCCGTCCCTTATTGAACTAGCTAATCCATACAATGGGAATTTATCGTCGAGATTTTATCTCGGGTCAAAGTTTATTTATTCAAAAGCATTTAACATATGAATCACACATTATACCGTTCAGTTCGCTTTACTTTGATATAACTCCAGCATATACAAAAACAAACCCTTCCCAGCTGTTGATAGGCATTCCATCAATATTTCGTAAATATAGAGTCACCCTTTACCTAGGAAGTTATATATTCATAAAGTCACTGTGTTTGTTTATTTACGCGATTTCATTCTACGCAATTCGTTATCGACCTATTTGTAGACCAGTGTATATAAACATATGAGTGGTTCATATTTTGTGTTTCAAGTCCCAAGCGGGTAATAATCAAAATTACTTCTGCTTTCTACTCCATCCATTTGGGTGATTATTCCTAGATTACGTTGAAGTAAGGTAAGGTCAATGGGTGCCTATCATTAGATTAAGGTTTAACTCAGGAAAGTACTCCCTCCATGTTTGCCTATTCCTATATTAACGTGAATCTTATGTTCTGCATCCATGAGTGTCTATTCTTACATTAACGCTAAACTAAGGAAGGCTCTCCGTCCATGGGTGCCTTTTCCTGGATTGACGTTAAAAACTAAGGTACTCCGTCTTTGTGAGTGACTATTGCTAGATGAACGTTAAACTAAGGAAGGTAATTCGTCCATGGGTGTTTATTCCTAAATTAACTTCTATTCCTAGATCAACGTTAAACTACGGAAGGCACTCCGTCCATGGGTGCCTTTTACTGGATCAATGTTAAACTAAGTTACTCCATCCATGGGTGTCTATTACTAGATAAGCGTTAAATTAACCCTCTAGGGACCAACGTATCATTTATTATACAACATTTTTGACCCCCTTAAGAATGGTAAATCTTCCATGTTCATGCAATCTTTAATTATATCCTTTTGTGCCACAT
>JARFOD010089934.1:0-12335 GCA_031763545.1 Mopalia muscosa | reverse complement strand
CCCCCCCCCCCCCGCCCCCCCCCCCCCCCCCCCCCCCCCCCCCCCCCCCCCCCCCTAAGATTGGTTTTTGACCTTACTGACACGGTTAATCAGCGACAACATGCAGAAGCACAGCCTACGAACACAATATTGCGAAGCACAACGTTGACGAAAGTTCGTTTATTGTACCGGTAGCTTATTTTTAGTTATTCATAATAAGGTTAAAAAGAACGTCCTGTAGACCTTGTTAATCCATTAGGCTCTTGTTTCATCCAATATACCGCATATCCAACGAGAACGATAGAACCCACAGTAATAGCTAGCCATATAAACGTCTAGAGATATTGGAATACGTCCAATTGTTAAGCGGATTAAGACAAGTACTCAGGCATAGCAGTTGCCAGCATAGTTATATATTACAATAACAGCCAATAATGATTTACCTAGGCGCATGTTCATTCAAGTTCAAGGCTCTTCGACTTTAGCTTAACTACATATAGTTGCTAGTATTAGACCACACTTATCCATAGACAGCCATCGACCATCATAACATACAGGTGTAAGTGTAGTATTTATGCTAACTTTACGGGAGTACATTTTCTTTTCTTATATTTTAAATGTACATAGGCATAATATATAAATTATTCTATCGCCTTTATGTCGACATTAGTGTTGATATAACAATCTATTGTAATCCCAGCTATAACGTCCATACCTCTACATAGTTATTTGATTATAAATGACAAGTATGAAGTTAAAAGCTTGAAGTGGGTGACTGACGACGCCGCGGATGGAGCTTAGTTGTCACCCTGCTTGCCAAAGGCAAACTTTAGACATCTTAGCGAAGCCAGGTTAAAACTGCTTGCCAAAGGTAAACTTTAGACATCTTAGCGAAGCCAGGTTTAAACTGCTTGCCAAAGATAAACTTTAGACATTTTAGCGAAGCCAGGTTAAAACTGCTTGCCAAAGGTAAACTTTAGACATCTTAGCGAAGCCAGGTTAAAACTGCTTGCCAAAGGTAAACTTTAGACATCTTAGCGAAGCAAGGTTTAAACAAGGATATACATATTAACCTTGGCAAAGGGCACATAATCGAGTTCAGTCTGGGGGTATTCCCTTAAATGCACCGGCCAAGGCAATAAGCCGATTCAACTTTGTTTTTAATTGATTTAGTCATTTTGTAAGCATAAAGTACCATCTAACTTTACAACACAGACGGGCTGCACGCAAGATATGGAAGTAAAATGGCGACGGTTTTAATAAAATGTTAGGGTTTAAGAATGTTTGAAAAAAACAAAAAACGATTTTGGGTGTTTGTGCCAATAGAAACCCAACATATATGTGAGGGTAGGTCAGAATAAAAATAAGCATGCAGCTAGTGTTATATCGCATCTCTCTCTATATAGAGATACCATGTGTTCAGGTGGTGCCTTAAGAGAGGCAAAGGTGATCATCTGATTGTCGTATATATATCTTTATAGGGATGCTTGGGACAGTGTGAGATTTGTATGGTAAAACATCGTTATCTATCATCTATCCTCCACATTGTAAAAACCTTAAGAAATAGCAGAATCATAGCATGATTCGGCACTTTATCTTCCTATATATAAAAAGTGTCTTATCCTGACTTATACCATCTCGTTTTCTTCTTTAAACACTTTGGGGTTAGACCGACCAAAAAAACAGCCATTAGACGTTCATTTCCATATCAAAGTCAATAATTTATCAGCGACTGTACGGTACCACGCTTGCTTAAAAATGTCTTCCGAGGTAATTAGGTCATACGGAGTCAACGTTATATGTTGGTTAGTACGCTCCAATATGCAGCGGTTTTTACATATATTTACTATGGACTGTCCATTTCAACGGTTTATATATATTTTTAAAAACCCGCTTTATGTTATGAGCGTAGTTAGTTAGAGGCAGGCCTTATTTCTAAAGTTTTCATTCGGCTGTACGTCGTTTCTCCATCTAGGCGCCTACCCAGCATGGCCGACACTGATTTATTTGTCTTTGTTCACGGTATAGGTAATGACATGTGCCATGTTACTATATAACTTATTTTAAAAATCTTTAATCATAAGACATTTCATTAATGTAACGCAAAATCACGCATGGCTAGACGCGAGATTTGCATGGTAAACCTACCCACCTGCCAGTTAATTCTTTAACTGAGATTTTGTTAACGTACGTAAATTTGGTCATAGAGGCAAGGGTGATCATCTGATTGTCGTATATATATCTTTATAGGGATGCTTGGGACAATGTGAGATTTGTATGGTAAAACATCGTTATCTATCATCTATCCTCCACATTGTAAAATCATATTTTGTTCATAATCGACCCAGGTGTCCCGCAATACCATATTCTTCTTTATATTTATGTTTTGAATTGTTACGGTTGAGTTATCGCATGCTTTCAAGATCCAGGACATAGCTTTAAAAACGATGTTAACCCGACCTGAAACAATTGTCCCTGTTTGCTTTATCTGATCAGTACAAAAAACAAATTACAAGGGAATGTCTACGAACAACTGTAAAACGAATATCCCAGTTCGTTGTAAAAAAAAATCATACATAATCGGCATTTTTAATTGTAGTGTAATCAAAGTTTGACTATGCCCCCGAAGAAAGTGACGCCAGCCAAGGGAGCGACGAAGCCAAAAGCCACGCCCACCAAAGCACCGCCATCAACAAAATCTACGGCCAAGACCAACCCTAAAGCTGGTGCTTCGGGTAAGAGGCACTGTTTATAGTTAGCACACCAGTTTGTCTTCTAAATGCCTGGACGAATACTGTTTTAGATTATTTCTATGTTATTTTGAAGTTATCAATTTCAATTTGCAGAAATCTGCATACCATATTTGTGACCCTGCTATATAAGCGAATGTTACTGGTAATAATTGCTTATTTCTCAGAAATAGTCTGTTGATTAAATTAATTGTTCATTTGTTACATGTTAAGCCCCACCACCGGTCGTCCCGCCCCCTGTACTCGAGATTGCATTAAAGGATCTGGCAAAGGTACTCTTTAATGACGTCGACAACCGCATAAAAGATTCGGGCAGGTATGGATCAATAAGTTATAATTTATAGTAAGTTTGTTTCGGAATTGAAAGGCTTTTCCTACTCGAACAGATCGATCAGTCAAAATATTCTTCAATCCTGTTAACATGGGCTTCCTATATTTTCTCATTTCTGTGATTATTCTGTATTAACACGACTGAAGATGATAGATATATCTTTTATCGATTATATAATTGCCAAATCTCTTTTTTTTTAAATCTAGATGGCCTTTGATTGTCGATCCCAGCGAAAACGCGGCAACATTTCTGAAGTATCGGGACACTAATTATGTGAACACGATAGACCCGTCTCATATTAACTCCGAGTCACTGAGGAAAGCTCTACTCGGAGCTATATGGTAATATCTAATTTGTTATTTGTCATCTAGTTTGTTCTGTTTCATACGTTCTGCTTTATTAATTACAGTGAATGCAGTTGAGTTATGCACAATGCTCTTTCGTGTAGGCTATATATACAGAGGTGTATCGAACAGAAGTATGAAACCAGCGCATTGTGGCATTCATTGGATGTTCAAATTGCCATATGACTCATTGGGCAAGAAATGGGAAATTTCGTTTGTTTCACGCAATTTGAATGTCCGAATCCACGGACACTTTATGGGTAGAATCTAATCTTTGAAAAGTGGTAGAAATAGCTTAAGCATGATAACCATGATTCCACATCCAATTCATGTCCTTTGAGGTTTCTCTATCTCTCGATCATATTTAAAAAATACCGAGGTTTCTTCCTTGTAAATGGACTAACATCGACTTTGACTAACTTTATTTTACTAAATGAATCATAACCTGTGGTCCACACTCCCCTCCCCCTCGTGATGCAACAATAACATATTAGCTGATTGATTGACATTCATATATATGTTATTTGTAATATTGTTAAGTTATTTTTAAAGGTTTGGTAAACCCTTTGTTCTCGATATGGGAGATGCCGACATGCTGAAAATGGTTACTGAAAAACTGGACGAAGTAGAGAAAGGATTAATGGAGTCTGTCTTTGACAAATCTATTCTTAACGAAGAAAGGTAAACCAGAGAGTTAAACCATTTGCATAGGTGGAAATATAAGCACTAAAGAGTTGAACCATTTGCATAAGTGGAAATATAAGCACTAAAGAGTTGCAAGTTTTGTTTGACATTATTGCTTAAATAGAACAGAAAATTAAGAGCAAACATACAAAACCTTGGTGTATAGTGTTGTATGGTTTATACTGTTGTTTTAGTTGTGGACAAAAAAATGCTATTGGAGAATGTTCCGCACCAGTTCAAGGCTATTGAGTGAAAATACCTGTAGCTAAAAACCGGAAGAGTCAACTATGATTGCTAGCATGTTATTATACTTTTATCTATGTTTATGAAACAAAACAGCTTTCTTTATTCCTGAAATTTTGCATTTTTTCTATTCTGTACTATCCTTCGAAATTAAATGTGTTTTTTCATTACCATCTATCCTATATCTTTTATTCCCCAGGGTGTTGAAATTAGTCAAGAAAGAAGATGGCGAAATGTACGAGTCTATCCGTTTGGACGAAACACGGTGGGAAGATTTTAAATTAGTAATAATGACAAAGATTGAACCACAACCATTGTTAGCCCAGCGTATGTACATTATAAAGATTGTATAAATGTCTACCGAAAATTGTAATAAAAGTGTGGGCTATATATAAATCCACTTGCTATTTATCAGTTACTTATTTGTTTTTTTAAATGACTTTCGCTCATATGTATTATAAAGCATTTTGTTCGGGGAAAAGTCGGTGTAATAGGAGTCTCGGTAAGTTGGCAAGGGAGGTAATTTTATCCTTGGAAAGCGGTCCTCTGGCGTCAGTACATTCGTGGTAGTGGAGGTTTTACATGACGTCACACACATTTGTGCATTGTGACGTCATTAAAAAGTCCATGAATACCAATGGTTTTGACGTCAGAGGACTGCATTCAATGCCCTTTTTGGAACATTACGAGACTCCCACTGATCTACATCCCTGTGCCAGTGTGATTGCTTTTAGAAATATATTTCCTTTATTTCATAGTGTTACAGTGTCCTAACTACCAGTAACCTGTGATAAGCAAGTGTGAAGCACTGGACAGCTTTCCAGGCTAAGGCTAGAAAACCTTATAAATAGCTGTATGAGAATGACATGTATGGTCTTCCATAGATATACATGTATGTACATTAGATTAATTTCTATGAATATTAGTATGAATTAATGTCATATAATTAGATAGTCTTGTGTGTACTGAGTAAGGTCAACAAGTTGCATGTATGCCATTAGCCTAGTAATAGAAAACATATAAATAGCAGAATGGCTCTTCTGTTCTTCCATAGCATTCCATTCAAATCATGGTAGCTTTGCTTAAACCAAATACATGGTTTTTACAGTTATGATCATATATGTGCTTGGAAGAGCAAAAATAAAAATGTAAATTTACAATGACTGTAGGTATTAAAATCTGCTGAAAATGAGGATCCTTGTGAATTGATTATATAAACAGTCTGTTGAACATTTTCTTATTGTTTCCTTATCTTTTTTAAAAAGGCCCTGACCATCTGGTATACACAAGATGTGTCTGTGGTGGTGGTTTTTACGAGGTTTCCTCCTGGTTTTCCACCATGATAAAAGTTATCAATTCATCGTCATATAAGTGAAATACCCTTGAGTATGACCTTAAACCCCAAACAAACAAACAAACAAATAATTAAACAGGCCATGCTATATACATGTAAGTAAAGTACTCTGGAATGAAATGAAAAGTATGGTACCTGGTGTCCAAAATGGTCATTTTGCTTTCCTTTTTAACTTACTGGGTGTCAGTTTTTACAGTTTCCCTATCTCATACATGTTAAAGCTTCTTAAAACAGGGTGTGTAAATGAGGCAATTGTACAATTCAGGGTGGGTGGACACCCCTCTGCCTAAGCCCCCCGGCATGGTATTAAACACTAATCAATCAATGAATCCTAGTGCATTTGACCTGAACATAAGTGCTGAATAAATTGCCAATCAAGTATACCTGTATATCTGTATGTAATTGTATGGTATTTGTTGGATGACGTTGTGTCATTGAATTAATTTAGATAAACAAAGATGTTAAAATATTATTGTGTTTGTTTGTCGGATTGGAGTTTAACGTCGTACTCAATGGTTTAATCACTTATATGATGCCGGGTTGTCCACTTCACACTGCCCCATGCCCTATTTAATACGATGGAAAACCGTGAGGAAACCTTGTAAAAACCACCACCATGTTTGCCAGAGCCACATCTTGTGACTCACTCATATACCCGAGCGTCGACAGGAGGACTCGATCTCGTGAATGGTTAAACATTATTATGAAATTGGAATGAAATTTAAGATCTTAATTGCTGCATGTAGATGTATATAGACATTAAATGTATTACCCACCACATATTCTTAGGTAGAAGTTACCCACCACATACATGTATTCTTTTGGTAAAAGTTATTACATTTTGTCTTGGCAAACATTTATAAAACAGTAATGCGTGTTTATAATATCCACCGCACACTCTAATATGGTATAAATTATTCCATTTTGACTGGGCGAACATTTATATAACATACATGTGTTTCCTATCGCATATTCCTATGGTATAAGCTTAAAGTTATAACATTTTGCCTGGGTGAATATATATAATATATCAAGTGTGTATATTGCCAACTGCAAATTCCTATGGTATAAGCTTAAAGTTATAACATTTTGCCTGGGTGAATATATATAGATATATATCAAGTGTGTATATTGCCAACTGCAAATTCCAATGGTATAAGCTTAAAGTTATTACATTTTGTCTGGGCCAACATTTATATATAACACATATGTATATATTAAAAACGTCTGTAGTGAATTTATAGATTTAGGTTAATCTAACTGGCAATTAAACCATTAATAAGTTGAAGTGGATAAAAATGGCAACTAGAAAATGACTGTCATGATTTTATTATTTTCTTATCTTGGCCAAGTGACTTGTTTAATGGCAGCTTTATCGATCTCACTTTTTATGTCCTGATAAAAACCAGATGTGTATTTAAGAATTAGGTTTACTGTACATAATGATATTGTAGTCACAGGACATGTATTCCTCCGTTGTCAGAAGTCTCGTCGACAAATTTTTCTGGAAGTCTGTCTTCAAACTGGGGAAGAGTATGATGCGATAGATAGATAGATTAGTTGGAGTTTTAACAATGAGTTTATTTTGAGCCATGGAAGCCAGCTTATTATGGAATTAGAACAATTTTATTGGTTTATTTTGAGTGATTATAATGTCACTTTCGCTTAATTTCTTTGACATTTTGATTTTGTGTGGTTGAGTGAGCAATTATTGGGGTTTTTTTTGTTTACTTGTTTTCACATTTTTGTGAGCTCAGATTCCTCTACAACTGGATTTTTGTTAATTTGACATATAATTATGTTCAATGATTGAATACTCATACTACAATGTATTTGATCTTATTTTCTGCTTTTTGTGAACTTTAGTTCATCAACATACATGTATGGACTTATTGAAGAATGAACACTTCTGCTATGTGTAAACCCCTATTCATCAACATATGGACTTATTGAAATGTGCTATTTGTAAACTCAGATTTATCAACATATATACTTTTTTTGAAGAAAGCTATTTGTGAACTTCTATTTATCAACATATGGACTTTTTGAAGAAAGCTATTTGTAAACTCAGATTTATCAACATATAGACTTTTTTGAAGAAAGCTATTTGTGAACTTCTATTTATCAACATATGGACTTGATGAAATATGTTATTTGTGAACCAAGATTTATCAACATTAGGACATATTTAAGAAAGCTATTTGTGAACTCAGATTCATCAACATTAGGACTTATTGAAGAATAAACACTTCTGTTATATGTAAACTCCTATTCATCAACATATGGACTTAATGAAATATGTTATTTGTGAACTCAGATTCACCAACATGAGGACTTATAATATTAAAGAAAGCTATTTGTGAACTTCTATCCTTCAACATTAGGACTTATTGAAGAATGAACAATTCTGTAATGTGTAAACTCCTGTTCATCAACATTAGGACTTAATGAAGATTAAACAACTCTGCTATTTCTGAACTCCTAAATGAATTCACCAACACAAGGACTGAAAAATAAATAATTTTGTTGATTGAGTCAATTTGTGAGCACAGATTTACAGATGACTAGAATTAGGCTCAAAGTTACTAGTACTCTCCGCATCTCCATTTAACAGAGCAGTTATGTTAATATGCTTAAGGAAGTTCAGTTAAAATGTTTTAGTAGTTTTTAAAACTTTTTATTCTAAATCAAGTTCCTGATTAGTTAATGGTCAGGGTTTTTTTAACAGACACATCCGCTTTAAAGTCATTGTTCATTGTAAAGTTAATAGACATTTTATACTTTGTCATTTTTTTATCTACTTTAAAAATTTATTCTTTGGGAATATTCATTATTCATCCTAAAATTCAGGACAAAAAAAGAATCAGAGAAATCATAAATTTGTAAGAACAGTTTTATTTCATGGATAATCGATTCTTTATTCAAATTACTCAAAGATAAAGGGGGAAATGTTCGAGATAATTCTGTTAAAATGTTTTTTAATCAGGGATAAATTTGATTTATTGTGTAAGTGGCCAATTCATGTTTTAAAAAAAACAAAAGAAAAACAGGAAATGAAAATATTAGGTTTATTATTTCAAAGTAGAGTTCATTTGTAAATGGTACTGATCAGTGTGGCGAAAAGGAGAGTCCTCATGATTATTGGAGTTGTATTGTCTAGGCAAAAACGGACGATTGATAAAAATTTACTTTTAAATCAGTGTTGAAATTTAGAGAGGGATAATCTTTAAGTATACCACCAAGGCCACATTTTTAATATTATTGAATGAGACCTGACTGATCACTAAAAGAAAGGCTGAAGTTGATTTTCGAAACACTGGTGAAATAGGCGTGTTTGAAGGCACAATGGATTACACGACGAAACCACAACGGCGAATGCTTTGGCGACAATACAGTAATTCTTCCCTGCCGCCTTCACCAACTGTTCCGCGGACTCCGCCCCCTTGTCAGAGCTGTCCAATGTTTATTGAGCTACAAGATGTGGAGGAGGTTGAAGAGAAAGTTGTCCCCCCTTCCCCGACCAATGGGAACGCGAGCGGAACAAGATTCATACAAGTGATGAATGCCCATGGTCTGATTCTAACCATGCCGTTTGATGTTAAGGTCTGCTGTTAAATACTGATGATATTTTCTTAATCTAACTAAATTTTGTATGCATAGTGTAAGCCAGCCGTCCATATTCCCGCTCATGGGATAAGGGTGTGAAAATATTACTAGCTGAATTCCCGAAATTACAAATCTTCATTACAAAAAGAAACACAGCAGAAACTGTGAAACCTAGGCTGATGTGATAATCTCATTAATCTCCAACACTTTGATAGTAGTTGTCAATGACATTATTTAAGCTCATTGAAAAGTAAACGAAAGGTCTCAATTTAACTTCTATTATACAGGAATTGTTAAATAGTACATGGTTGTACAGTATGCCCTTTTATACACCTTTTTCTTGAACTGTTTTAGGTACATTGCATATAAATTTTGCTATAATATCACTAGAATCCGTCTCCGGACATCTTGGAATCTGGAGCTTCCAGGGCCTTGGTCGTCCCTGGACCCCGGCTATCATGTGCTATGTCAGTAAAAGTGCGACACCCTATCTTGCCGCCCCGTGAGGGAGCGGGTGGGCCATGGCCCTGCAGAATACTCCCTCGGCTTCCTGGGTCGATCGTAAGAGGCATGAAAAGAGGCTGCTTTCTGTTGCCCTGGTATTCGCAGACCTAAATGGTAACGGGAAGCAGATTTGTTTGTGATGTTCTGTATTTTTGTCCGTTGTCATTTTTTTTTTAAATATAAAAGACGTTCCATGCCTCTGGCTAATTATTGTTGGAATACACCGCCGTCATATAAATGAAATACCCTTGAGCACAGTGTTACTGTAAAGCAACAATCAATCAATACTGTGATAGTCAGGTAAAGGGCCGCGTTAGGCTCTAGACTCACACAAAATTCTTTTGGTTGATCTGGTCACATGAGCATACAGCAAAATAGCGGAGCAAAGATTAGAGGAAAGGACTGAATGCTTATGTGACCAGATCAACCAGTAGAATTTTGTGTGAGTCTAGAGCCTAACTCTGCGGCCCTTTACCTGAAAAACTTTGCTATATGAACCAGCGTATAGGGTACAGTCAGTATGGGCTACTGTAAGCCGATCGCTGGAAAAGTGTTAAGTGAAATATTAGGAAATTAAATATGGCTTCTATTTATTTGATATAATTTGTTTATTTCAGAACAAGACTACAGGCAAAGAACTTTTTGAATTAGTTTGTCGAACTATTGGCCTCCGAGAGACATGGTACTTCGGTCTTCAATATGTGGATTCTAAAGGATACATAGCCTGGCTGAAGTTTGATAAAAGGGTATGCTGAATTTAAATTATCTCATTTAAACTCTTCAGCAATGGGCCCACGGCTGTGGCCTAGTGGTTAGCGAGTGCGATTATTCAAGCCTTCTTCGATGTCCCGTTCACAGGATTGAGTCTGTCTTCTGACCCTCAGGTATATAGTTAGTCACACGATGTGGCTCAGACAATCACAGGGGTGGTTTTTACAAGGTTTCTTCTTTGTTTTCCTTGGTAATTAGGCATAAAACAGTGTGAAGTGGTCATTGTGTCGCCATAATAGTGAAATACCTTTGAGTACGACATTAAACCCCAATCAAACAAACAAACTCTTCCGCGGTTTAAAAAGACTGCTTAAAACATAGCCTGATGTGAGACCTGATATGTCATGACATCAGAATTAGGAGTGAGTCAAATTTGCCTTATCAACTTCGTTCTTAAGCATGACAAGGGTATTTCATGTATAATGAAGAATTGCATATCAAGGAAATAACTTTTTTTTTAACTCTAAGACCTTGTCATTATTTTTATTTTTATTTTTTGTAGGTGTTGGACCAAGACATTCCACGTGAGAATCCAATACCATTTTTATTCCTGGCAAAATTTTACCCTGAGGATGTGTCGGAGGAATTGGTGCAGGACATTACCCAGCACCTGTTCTTCCTGCAGGTGAAACAGTCCATCCTCAACATGGATATATACTGTCCACCGGAGGCCTCAGTACTACTGGCTTCATACGCTGTTCAGGCAAAGGTAACTCTGCATTTCCTCATTTTTAAAATGTTTTTTTACACAACTTATTTACTACGGTACACCAAATAATACAATAATCCAAAATTTTTTGTCTTCTCTGTTTTAAGGTGATGCTCCTGTCTGCAATAACCCCTATTTCCATTGACAGGTTATCGTTAAATATACTTAAATATGATATCAACTTAATGCTTCCTTATCTTATAAAATCACCCGAAGGTCACAATCCCTACCTACCTAGTTACTCACTTTTTGATATTCTTGTTATCGGAAACTAAGATATTATTATGGAGGGCCTTTTGGAACAAGAGTCTTGAAATTTCTACTTTTGCTTACAGTATGGTGATTATGATGAGTTGACGTACCAGCCTGGCATGTTAGCCAATGAGGAACTACTTCCACAAAGGGTTATAGATCAGTATCAGATGACACCTGAGATGTGGGAGGAGCGTATTAAGGTGTGGTGGGCGGATCATAGGAACATGCCCAGGTAAGCTTGTTAACTCTCTGATTAAGAGGCAGTTTGTTCCAAAACAATTCACATATTATGATAAGGTTATGTTATCATATCATGTGTGTTATACCTATGGGTTCCACCTATGAGCTTTGCTCAGTTGTTGGCATGTACTAATCCAACTTTGATGCTCCTATCAAACAGCGGCCGTGGGGTGCTTCCTAAACAGAACCAGCTTGAATTTACCATTCACTGGATCGAGTCCGCCCGCGACCATCAGGTACAAATGTATATCGGCAAGTCACACGTTGTGGCTCTGGCAATCGCAGGGGTGTTTTTTCCAAGGTTTCCTCTCGGTTTCCACCTTAATAAAGCTGTGTGAAGTGGACAATCAGTCATCATATAAGTGAAATACCCTTGAGTACGACGTTAAACCCCGATCAAACAAACATACCAAGACAACTTTGAGGCACCAATGACGCCTTTGAGTTTGTAAACTTCAGGTATACAACTAACAAGGTTTCGCTTTCCAAATTTAAGGAAACCCCGCGATGGAGCGGCTGCCATGGCCCTGCAGAATACTCCCTGGGCTTCCTCAGTCAATCGTAA
>JARFOD010089923.1:0-17986 GCA_031763545.1 Mopalia muscosa | reverse complement strand
TCCATTTCTAAGCCGACACAATATAATATTTTCTATTCTTGGGCCTACATAGTACCAGGCACATGTTTGATTTAATTGAAAAAAAAAAACCGCTTAATTTGTAACCAAATACGTCAGAGTCAGTTATGCTTGTACAACGGAAGAGGAGGGCGTTCCAATCGTTAACAGTCGCTGGAAAAAATGTTTTTCGAAAAAATTCTGTTTTACAAAAGAAAGGAGTAAAAATAAGTTGTGATCTCTGTGGATATGGATTTGTCTCTGTGGCCAAAGGAGGTAGTAGGCGGCGGAGAATTGTTTTTGGAGGATCGTAATATATTTGGTGAAATAATTTTCAGACATTTCTTATCTCAACTGTGACAGGGTGATGATTTAAAAGCTAACTAACAGGACAATGAAATATAGTGTAGTGACAGGCAAACGTTGATCTTTTTCTACTAAAACCAATGTTCTACTTTTATCTTGAAGATATTAGTAGAATATTCAGTAGACTAATACTAGATAAGTAGACTAATACTAGATAAGTAGACTAATAGCTTTGTTCTAAAATTGATGGAATGTGATCAGTATTGTTTTAACGAGAGAGAGAGAGAGAGAGAGAGCTTCATGTTGCCCTGGAGCTATCAAAGCTCATGTTCAGTAGAAAAGGGATCTGCTTGTGATGTTTTTGTTTTGTCTCTTGTGATGGTCCTATCCTGTCTTTGATTTACCAGTGGTACCGACGGGGATTTCCTTGGTCAAACACTATGTAAACGACATCTGTTTTTATCTGTCAAATTGTGCACTTATCAGAAGAATTCTAGATAGATAGGCTCACATTATTCATCATGTGAATATACTCTTTGTCCTTTGTTCCTTTACTTGTTCATTGCCCATCAATTCTACTTCTAAATAGAATTAACCTTTATTTCAACAAAAAATTCCAAACTTTAAATACAGTTTCGAATATCAACTACTTTTAATTAATAATCGACATAAAAACCAATTGTGAACAATACTCATGTCGTGCCTGGATTTATCACTTTGTACTTTCACAGCCGTTTTAGAACATTCCGAGTAGAAATATAACATATATTAAAGTCATTGAGTGTAAACAAGGTTACACCGTCTTCGATCTCCCAACCAGATATTTTCTTTTTCAATATATCGCGACGTTTTGTCATTGGGGACATATTAACATCGAACCAATCAAACTGATATTTTGAGTCGTACATAAATCACAAACCAGCCTAATGAAATTGTTTAGTAGATAGTTCAGTCGTAATTGAACTGTCGTAGACACATATAAACTCCCCACAGATTCTCACTTTAAGCCGTAAATCTCATCTAGTCTGATTAACTCACGTCAACTTGAGTTGGACTTCGTTCCCTAATAACAAATATAAACCGAGTTTAGGTGCACGATTGACTTTTCTCGGACGTCTCCGCGTTACTTGTCATGTTCAACCAACGTGTTGTCTTAATGTCACATGATGTTTTACCTAGAATAAATGATTATAAGCCAATACTGCACCTTAATGTATATACCTTGGTAATTGATAGATAAGTAATATGACAAACAAGGTGACAGAAACGGTTCAGATGATATGCAAAAGGTACCCCAAAGAGCAGCTTAGTAAAAGCCAAGTAGCTTTGGTCCATAGTTCTTGTTTAACGACTGGATGAAGTTTTACCATATACATTCGATAAGCGTTTCGTTTGTTTTTGCGTCCAACTCAATACAACGAATTGAAATCTACCGTATAAGTTAAAAAAACTTTCTACCAGATGCTGCAGTAGGAATCTGCACTAAATTTGGTTTAAAATGACTGAATGCGTAGTTTTTTTTGTAATTGGTTGAAAAACGGACTGCATTTTGTTCTAAATAAAATTTGTTTCCTTGTGGGAATCCAGGATATGTTTTCCGAAGAGACAGAAATGAGATGTATCTTCACCTCTGATCTACTATCGATAGTTTTGATTCTATATAACACGCCAGCTAGTGTTTAAGACGAACCAATGAATCGACCAATCCGCTATTGGCTAGCCTTCCTTCCTTGAATAATCCACCTGGATTGAAACATTATTGCGATTTAAACTGTAAGTTTTAAACATCCACATGGGGATAAAAAAAAGACCATAACACACATTTTATTCCCTTTATAATGCTTGGTAAAAACAAACCACAATGAGCATGTGGCGGCATTACCCCAGGCGTTGACTGAAAGCTACTCAAAATACAGAATAGACCTTTCTAACAATTTCACCGTTTATCCAATTCAGTCACTACATTGTCCCCATTATTTGCTTAAAGAAAGAAATCCGTACAGCTTTATCGAGTTCAAATAAAACGCCGTATACCGTGTGGTTCAATATACCGCCGCCGTAGGAATTGATTTGGTTTATGTTTTTGACATTGTCCGGATGTAATAAAGTGATCTTTGGTAATTAACTGGTTTATCTCTTTTTCTGATTTGGGAGAAACCTTTGAAAGTCCATCCTCAATATCTCGCCTTATCTTAGCGCTGATTACTGCGAGGTTTGTTAAGTGCCTTGTCACGATGCACGGAGATTGTAAAACCAATGTTGTAAACTAGTATAAACATGTCTGACCAGTGACTGTTGAATCTTCTGTCTTCAATGATTTCGAATCTACCGTCATTGTAGATATTTCTTTACAAACCTCTCCTTCAAAGGTTATGTCGCAGGAATGATGTGACCATCTTTCCAATTAATACTATGTTTAGTAATCGTTCTTTATAGTATACTGTCAAATAGTAACAGAATAAACTTATTGTTCCGCGCACTGTCATGCCACGGCAATATTTAAACTTAATGTAAGTTATGGTGACAAGGAAACACCTATAAGAGGCTTATCGAACACGACCAACTATAGGTGCTAAAGTATTAAAGCAATTATGTTGACTATATTATATGCTCTTCACATTTTCATACAAACCTGAAATAAGTCAGCGAGCGTTGAGCTATAGGAATGTGCAGCTAGCAGTGGTAATTGAGTCTCTAGTTGTTTGACATGTTGGCACGGAGGCGTAAAGAAATCTATTGAAACTCATTTCCACCATCGAGTTATTCGCATATATTAGTCTCCAGTCGGGTTTAAAACCCTTCTTGTCCTAATGCTCAAACTGAATGTTTATCGAATTTTGCATCAGTGTTAAGGTTCCTGTGCCATTTTAAAAACATTTACCGTTTAACAGGATGGAATGTGATTGGTTGCCAGCTTTAATCGTCAGAAGCATTTCAAAACCTGGAACGGGACACTGCCGATGTTCGCATCTCCACTCCGTGAAATAAAATCGAATCTGTTCAATGATGGACGTTTGTGATTGAAAAGAAATGGTTGACAAGCAATCATATGTTTTCGTAAAAATGAATTCGATAGTTTGTAATTGACAGCCTTGTTCATCAGAAACTAACATTCTTTTTATATCTTGGACTTTTCAGTTTGCGTCGTTATGTCTGACACATCCTTTCTTAACTGATTACCATTACTTTTATACCATTTCATAGTTTGTGTTTTATCTGTTGGTGGACATTTCATTAAAAGCTCTCCTCTTAATATCAAATAACCCTGATTTATGGTACGATTAAATTGTTCTGGTCAAGTTATCTGTAGACAAACAGTGTCTCTCCATCCAGCCAGTTTTTGTATATGACATGCTGCAATCAAAACTGTCGTAGTTCGGTGGTTATAAGCCTCAAATTTAAAGCTACAGTTATTTTTACTCAAGCGTCTTTTTCCAGGTATGGAAGTGATTTTTTGAAAGTCAAAAAACAGCTATGGGAATTAGGTTCCCTATAATACGTGACGTCTACCAGTACAATTTGTGATGTATAGGCTTCATATCAACTGATGTTATATCTGAATTTATCTGTCTAATCTAACTATATCAGAGCACAACTTGTGATATTAGAAATTTTGTAATCATGTCATGTTATGTTTTTCTTTACTTATCAAAACATTTTAAATGTAAATACCCGCGATAAAAGTATTGGGAATTATTATTACCAAAGCCTTATTTTGCATTCGCTGTGTTTGTCAGCCAGCTCTGGTGCACATTTAGTAAGAAGTGGACCAACTAGCTCAGGTAGATTTAAGTTTATATCATTAATTGCTCCTGACGGCTTCACATTTCAGACTGAGTGGGTTCTTTCTATCTGTATACGACAGTTAACACTACTATGCACCATTTTTGTAGAACTTGAAACTCAAACAGCTTTGGGAATTAGGTACCCTACAACCCTTCACAACTACTAGAATATGTTGAAAAAAATCGTCCTCAATTACATGAATATTGCAGGATTTACACTATCTATCGGTAAACCCTTTTCGATTTCCAGTGAATGAGACCTGCTAACTTCACAAATATGTTTTCTTTTTACAAAGTATGTAGAGATGAAAATTAAACAGAATGTAAATCTCGTAGATACGCACACATTATAACTATTGATGAAACCACACATACTTGTAAACTCAAACCATCTTTCACGTGTCTTTAAGACCTCAAGCTAACGACAGTTGAAGTGCACATTAAGAAGATGAGGGGAATTACGGCTCATAACCCCACGCCATTCATTCGCTCCCAGACACATTTCCCCCGCACACTTTACGCCTTTACGCCATCGTGACCAATACATTGCTGTTCATTGCCTCTGTGTCAGAGTCTGCCCACAGCCGATTTCCTGTTCCAGTCACCCTCATGGTTGACCTGGGGGTTGACGAGTGTATCTCGTCAACAGTTACGGAGTATGATGTGAAGCAAACATTTGGGTAATGTGTCACTGACGGTGTAAAATAACTCCTATATTGAAGCTAATGAATGTGTTTCTGTAACTATTAGTCTCTTTGGCGGACATAGCCTACTCATTGAAAAATTCCATTGTCATTATTCAAAACCTACATCTATGCCGTATGTTTTATTTGTTACATATTTATAACATATTGTCTACTCCATGTAAAGTAACTCCTATATTGAAGCTGATGGATGTGTTTCTGTATAACTATTAGTCTCATTGGCGGACATAGCCTACTCATTGGAAAATTCCATTGTCATTATTCAAAACCTACATATATGCCGTATGTTTTATTTGTTACATATTTATCACATATTGCCTACTCCATGTAATTTGTGATTTAGTAATCCAGAGATATCTGTGGATAACCAATAACAACTCGAGTTGAAGATCTATTCAGAAACTTTAATCGGTCAGTTTATCTAGAAGATGAGATGATTCATCAATTTTAATCAATGGCAACACATCCTACAACGTGTAAGCCCCTACGCATACACCAGCTTAGTTTATGCAGCAAAAAGTGGTGGAAATGTTAGCTGGCCTCTGGGTGATAATATTGTAACCTAGGCCTTTTCGTTCAGCAGTTAATCACATTCTTGACTCATTCCGACCTATAGGAACTCCTTTTCTTGCAGGATTTTATTTTAAGGTATGTACGAGTCATTAAACAAACTTACTATGCATGTCTTACTCGGTTACTTTTACTTCCGGATTTTTGAAAACATGTATTTAACCAATCTACAACATATCGTGTTTTCTCGATGTTGCGATATGACAGTGCTAGATGAATATATATCAAAATCGTGAATTTTTTCACCGGAAACCCATTTACCGGGTATGCAGACTGTCCGCACAGTTATATAAACCTTGCACATTTCCACTTCTCACTGTTCTTGCCCAATGACGGTGGAAATCCTGGAGGAAACCTTTCCAAAATCACCCCCGCGATTGCCGGACCCACATTATGTTACTCACTTATATACCTAACATGTATGTTCGATGTAAAATGAGCTTTCACTGCCAGAAAAGGGTTGGGTGTTTCTTAACTTGATGTAGCTTGAATACGTGACACCGTAATTGCATTCATTTGGCTTAAACACTTACATCTAGCTAGTAACCGTTCTCGTAAAGCCCTCTAGTTGACAAACTCAGTCTTTATTCAATAATAGAAACAGAGAAAATCGGAATTCAGTCTTGTCAAAACTTACTCAAAATCGTAAATAACAGCAAATAAAACAAAGTAAAATAAAAGTGTGTGCTTATTTAGCACATTTCTATCGTTAAACTAAACATTGGTTTCCTTGTTTATCGCAAAAACGTTCGTCATCGCCGGAATCATGCTTTTCCGCGACCATGGCCATTGTTTAAACCTTTGCAAGTCCCCGTTAAGCCCGTTAAGCAAGCATGTTCTCAACATTTTCTCATCTTGAGACGCAACCTTAACACGAACGAAAAGGCCAATGGCCAGTGGGTAGGAGAAAGCAGTTTTTCTAAGTAGGGTTAAGTAAAGAGTTTTAAAATATTAACTTGTTCACAACTACCTTTCTGTTGATACGTTTGGTTGAACAGAACTTATTATATAGGGAACAATTTTATATGGATCAAACATTCCTGTTAACACTGTTGAACCGAATGGCGACTCTTTTTTATTTAGGCCTTCTGACTGGATGGTAAATGGCCAGAGAATGTCATGTTATTTCTTTTCCAGAATCGAGTCCATTCTTATTATTACCAGCCATATATTTCGTATAAATAACTGCATGTCACGTATCAACAAAATCTATATATTACCGAGTTGCCGTGGCAATTTACAGTACAGTTTTTTAAAATGAGTGTGGGATTTTCGAAGCTGATATAAACAGATGCTGCTTGAACAAAAGGGTAGTTAACAGTTTTAAGTAATATTTATTCTATGCAATTTAAACGTTAACTGAACAAATTTCCCAGAAAGAAATTTAAATAATAAATGGGTGCTATATATTTGTTAAGCAAAAAAAAAAATGATATTCGTTTTTCATAAAAATAATTACAATTTCCCTGAAAACCCACAACCAATGATTGGCATTTGTCACTGCTATGGGATATTTATATGAAAGTAATCCACTTTTTGGACAGCATCGATCGATTTATTTTATCTCGCTGACACTCGGAATTCGAAATTTTGTGATTTTCACACATTGTTCTTTACGGCTGACAGGTTCTGTCATAAATACTTCACAATAAGATCAGTTGCCAATATGACGAGACGATAAACACTGTAATGAGGACAGACATGTTGTGGTAGATGAGGGAGTGGGGGATTATGCAATGCATAAAACTATTATTCTGCTGGAAACACTGATAGGATATTCAGTGAAGTTTATGTCCCAGTATTGCTTAACATTCTATTTGTCCCTTCACTTCGGAACATTTTAGATTACATGATGCAACAAATGGCCCAGCCAGCCATTAAAGTTTCAGATGTTATATTAATGTTGCCTTCTAATGCAAGTTTTATTTTATTTTTTGGTGGGAATGGGGAGGTGTCATTGAATGATAAAATAAACATTAGGCCAACATTGGTTTTATTTTTACCAATGTTTTACCGGCGATTCACTGAATGATCAGCTGGCTTTGCAGTGAACTCACGAGCCTACTTTAGCCTACCCTTGCAGCGCTCAGAGAATTCGGGTTTTCACAAGGAATTATACAAAGCCATTGCATACCTTAAACATGACGTTAAACACCAATCAGCAAACAAGGAGGCCAAGCGCCTTGATTGACATTTACAAATTGATGTGCTGATAAATAATACACGACTGTAATGCAACGTTGATAAAATAGAAATTCTTAAAAAAGCGTTAAGAATCTGCCAATGTCTTGAGTCGTGTTAAGTGAATGGATTGTCTGGACAAAACCATTTTTATAATAGTTAATATTGACAAGGCGTCTCATCATCACTATACTGTTGAACATTAGAATCTCGATTTCTGACATCAATGTACACCGATGACTCAAACATACGCTGCATTAAAATATGGTTACACAGTATTGGATACAAGATGTTATTTGATGTTTAAGATAAGAGAAGTGTCCTGAGTTATAAAGCTTATTCCCCGACTTCACATCATAACATACGAAGCAAAGTCCTATTTTGTGGTTAATCCCAAATCAGCGTGGTGAAGATCTCTCCAAGATGGTCAGTGTATAATTGAACTGTCGTCTACAGACAAAGAAACACTTCGCTCTGTCGTTAGATCTCGTAAAGATCAACTGGCCTCAAAACGCTTTCCTACTCCAGCTGGCAGAATGAAAGCTCCCCAAGGGACTAAATGTGTACTAAGGTAAATATTTCGCATGTGTCTCGATCACTCTTGGTCGACCAGCTGAAGAATGTGCTCGAGATAACAACTTTCTGTGTAACTCTGCTGTCGTTAATCTACTTGAAAGAGCTTAATCTTTAATAATTTTCTTGCAGAGATCTTAGTCTTTGGGCAAATATTACATACTAGTTTTATATGTAACAGTTTTAAATTTTCTTTTTTATTCGCTTATAATGGAAGTCATTTGTTTGACCGTGTGGACTGTGTCGTTTAACAGGCTCAAACGTCGTCAAACCTGTTGGACGGTATTGGTGAATGCATCTAATTTTCAACATCGCCCTACATATGTTGTGTCCTACTTTTAAGTTGGCCAACTAAAAGACGAATGTCTTTGTGACATTCTTTTGTAACATGATTTAAAGAGGGTACTCGCACCACGTAGGGCCCTGTAGACAATAAATTTGTGTAGCAAGAGAGTACAATTTGGTTTTCCATGACGAGTTTTTTTCCGTTGCAAATTTAAACTTATTCAGCATGTCGCACACTGTTTTCCAATAATTTGCTTTATGATTCATTACAATTTTTAACAAGAGTTTCAGAAATGTCAAAGGCGTCTATCGATTGGGAATGTTTGTTGTGTATGTAGGGCTATTTTTTGTTTACACTGTTCACCCTAGTCCGAGTGGCTCAGACGTTTTGTTTCTGATAATGACAGCTTTGTCCAGCAGAAAAAAATCCACAAAACTATCGTCGGAGCCACTTGGACTATTCCCACCGAATAAGAGCATGTTCACAACTGTGGATTGATTGAATTTGAAACTTGTTGTTTTTGTCTCAGTACACAGCATTTTTAAAATATATTTTATCATAACTGGTATGAGTACATAGTACACTACGTGGGTTTAAAATAATTGATGTAAAATCTACAATATATACTGTAGATAATAACTGGATATAAAGGACTCAAACTGGTTGCCGAATCAGTGCTTCACGTCAAAAAATGCAATATAATGTTCCATTTTTGATGAATCTGGTCATTTTGTCACGAGTTGACAGAAGATTGTTTCTAAATGCAATGCATGCAAATGTAAGTTTCTACTCAAAAGTTCCATAATTTAAAAATCGTATTGTTATCAGGTATTACTTTTTGTTTAAGACACAACGGGTTGTGATGTAGTTTCATCTTTATTTGTAAGGGACCCTATCAATTATTCATACGGCAGCCACCGACGAAGTCGATTCCATTTACCTGATTTCACAGAGGATGATATGTCTTTCCCCTGCTGCCTTTTATCATACAACATCGCGAAACAAAAGTTTGATGATGTTTGGCCGTGTGGACAGGGATATCCAACAAACTGAAACACGGTAGAACAAATGTTGGGACTTGTTGTACAACTGTTTGATCGTGAAGATGGGCATTATACAATGAAACACTGCAGACCTCAGACTTGCCGAAGCATTTGACATCATAAACTTGGTTGATGGACTCGACAAAGAACGGAATGAGTTTCAGTACTTGAGTAAGGTCCATGCTATTTAGATAATAACTTTCGGTAATTGGTTAGGTGTAGTACACGGCAGTGCTAAACAATGCTGTTGTGAAAAAGATGAAATCACTGACTTTATTTTTCGGGTTGATTTAGATAATGGCTCAATGTTTGGTTCTTTGTGTGACAGTACAAAACTCCAGTGAAGATGAATTTTTACAAAAACTTTTTATTAATATAATAATACTGACAAAACATTAAAAATTTTGACCACTAACATATAGCTCTTTGTTTCACAGAGGTTGCAACACTTTGAATCAATTTGTTCCTCACAGGTAATAAATTTTAAATCGTTTTAGCCATGTAATTACACAGTTGCACAGTAACCAAATAACAACGTAACTACAACATAAATCTACACTGAAATTTGGTTGTTAGATTTTACCAGTAGATACAACGTTGTGATAGCATTGTCAAAACGTGACAGGAAACGTTGTAGTTAAATATTGTAACACAAATTAACTCATTGTAACTTAGTTGTGAATTTGTTAGCGTTTTGTACAACGTAATTACAATGTTGTTAAAACGTTGCATGATACATAAACAATATTACAACGTATCTATTACGTTTCTGTTTCGTTGCTGTGTGGTTGTAATCTAAGGTAGTGGCAACATAACTGGTAGTCCACAAAATTCCGTTGCAACAACATAACAACCAAATTAAAAAGTTGTCGCAACGTTGTTTGGTTTGCTGGATAGCAGCTTTATATAAGCTTTAAGTGGTAATGATCTATTATCAAAGTGTTGCTGCTCTTGTCCTTTATTTAAGAGTATACATTAATCAGTCACAATTACAATCCCACCGGAATCGCACGTGACCAGATTGGTAATACTAATGACTAATTATTCCATGACATACAAACATAAAGATACAGAAGTTTGAATCCATAAAATATTGGTTGTTTTGTTTGCCCAGTAGATACTAAAAACTTTATTACATGTTGTTCTTGCGTAGAAAACTGACTTGACTGTTTGTTAAATAAATAAATGTTCTCGTCTTAGCCAGAATAACATTCACGTCTATAGGCACATACCCTTTGTTGTTTTAATCAAGCACAAGAACTGCGACATTCGACCAAAATATGCTTAACAGTGTACATGTATTATATATCAAATTAACGTATATTTTGGAAATCATTAAATAGTGCAGTTTATCTTAAAATCGGAAGGATCATGTTTTCCGCCGCGATACAAATGTTATGTGCGTTCCTTTCAGCTTCTGGTTGATTCCCTTAATGCTTTAAATTGTGTTAACAGAGATACAAACCCCTTCCATGCACGCCCTATGGGATAATTTTAAGTTTTTATTTCGCTCAAATCCACTCTTGGCGACACGAGAGGTACAGTTATGTAGATTGCCGATATATACAAATACATCTTAGTCAGTGTACAGGTTGACAACTGCCCTATAGTATTCGTTGTCGACAAGAGAGGCATGGTTATGGAGATGCCAGTACAACCTATGTATGCAAATAGTACAAAGTGTGTAGGTTGTATACTACCCCGTTTTTACTTCTCAGACTTTTACCATGCAAACAATATTATAGAAATACTGCCGTTCTGAGAATGGTAAACATCATGATTCGTCAGCTCGAGACAAATTTGGTTACCATGAAGTACCATCTACATCGAAGGTTGATCAGTAAGCCGACACATTAACCACTGAAACATTGTCCCCTGTCCATTGACAAGATGTGGCTAAAATTATCTTGGAAATACTTGAGGTTTCTTACAAAGGTCAATAGATATATTCATAGGATGTCAGGATCCATCACGAAAACAAACAAATCTGGTATAATAACAAATGCAATACAACACAGCATGAAAGATGATAATGTTGAAGCTCATCAAACACCTCGATCCGTGGGTGCTTCTTAACGGAATAAACAACGAACTCTATTAATCCTTGGAGGAAAGAAACAACCCTTCATCTATACTTGTATTCAAACCCTCACCGATGATAAATCCTCTGCCAACAGATAATGTTTAATCCTTGTCTGATTATAAGGCTTTGTTTGAATACTCTTCAGTCAGCTTCAAACAAAACCCGATTATTTGAATATCTGAATAGAGATTTAGGTTTATATCCCTCATTAACGATGAGAAGCTACCTTGAAATAGTTACTGTGAGACAGCACATCAATGAAGAAGTCATACCAGCTATTAATGCGTAGGCTGAGGTTAAATATCAGTACGGATTTAATTCAGTAGAGGTTAAATGTGAAAGTAAATGTCCAACTTATTATTTCAGTCCCATGCCAATGAGTGTTAATTGCCAGTGTGCGTACATTGTTATCTAGTAGTTTGTAGACTTGATTGTAGTTTGGCCTAATCTAGTAGTTTGTAGACTTGATATTGTAGCAGAAAGGTTAGTAACTTTTACGTAGAAAGCGGTCATGTCTTCCTCATAAAGAGATACAAAATTAGTATATTTAAACTGTATTAAGCCGGCAAGTCCACTGAATTCAAAATGTGACCTACGCATTGAGTTCTGATGCCTAGTAACTACACATTGCACGACGTTTAAAAGTTGTAGCTTCACAAACGTTACATAATTTACCCTCGTGATTTTTACATTTGAATATTTTCTTCTCTCTCTCTACATGGTGTATGTCTACAACCATAGCCCGGATGAAATCACATATCTGGGGCAGGTGTTGTGAAGCGGTCGTACCTTACCTTTAATCTTACTTATCATGTCGACATTAAGTCAAGTACACAAGTTATTCCCATACTGTTAAAAGATGTCGTTCCCCCTCGATACATGTAGCTAGCGCGCTAGATATTGGCTCAATATACAAAATAAGAGTACCAAGGAAAGCAATTCAGAACATTTACTCAAATCAACACGACGAATGTCAGAGTTACAACGTGAGTAAGTGTCAGGTCCCTCGCCAAAGGCTGATCTGGACAAACAATCTGTTAAATCACGTAATGGCAGCTATATTATTTTGCGGAATTTGTAAAATGTAAACCATCCATCGTTACAATGGACGAAACCACCATCTAAGTTTGACACATTAATTATAGCCTGGAGTAAACCTACACTCTTACTAAATATGGCTCTATTGGTTATTTTGGTCATGGCTCTGGTGGAACCCTTTATGGTTCTGTAGGAACCACCATATAAACTGTTCTCCCTTTCTTTTTGAACCGTTTTGGGTATTAGTTCCTCTTTTCTAAAGAACAGTTTCTGCCGTTTTGATTTCATACTGAACATTCAAAGAACCTTTCTTTCTTAGAGTGTAGGGTTCGCATGATTAGCTTTACAAAACATGTTCCCAACAGTGACAATTCACCAACCAATAGAAAACAATATAACATAGAGTGGGTTAATCATGGCCACCCCAGACCTAAAACAATGTTCAACCTATTGAACAAACATGTTTTTACGCCCGTGGCAGATTTTAATTATAAACAACTGATCACGATTCTGAAAGGTGTCTAGACCAATTAGCTGAACACCATGTGTCATTATCAAGGGGGTACTACATCAACAAACACCAGTTAGTCATCGGAATATCGGGCTTTGTTTAAATCCTCGATGGACTGTTTTATTGTTGTATAATTATGTCGATTTATCTTGTCTTATAAATATATCTCCATTATTTATCACACTGACTGTGGACTATTTAACACTGAAGGCAAGAGGCGTTCACATTCAACCAGACACATTTAATGTCTAAATATTAAAATGCCTCATTGACAATTGATGGCCTCAATTAGCCAACGAGTAGTGCCTGGAATAGCAACCGCATTTCTCTACTGACATGGCTATAATTACACTCAAGTGACATGAATACACCGATGCACTAGCTCAAATAATCACAAAACAGGCATCCTCTGTAATACTTTTGTTATACAAAAGATAAAACATTTACCATATGTAACAAGATATTTCAACTGAAAGAATTCCTTCAAAATTCTGGAGCAGGGCGGAAAGCGTGTTGTAATTTATACTTATTTTTGTTGGGTTGGGAGGAGGGGGAGGGGGGGGGGAGGGTTGTGTCGTTTTGGAGTTTTTGGGTTATCGAAACGCTTTTTTATTGTAATATATCGGCATTTCATAGGAATGGTGTGTTACTGGAAAGTTCAAAGGTACATAAATATAAAATAATTTGAAATTAAGAATTCATATTAGAAATAAACTTTGCTGCCACATTTACTTTACTTTGTTTTAATCGGGTAGCCCCGTGAGGGAGCGGGTGGGCCATGGCCCTGCAGAATACTCCCTCGGCTTCCTCGGTCAATCGTAAGAGGCGAGAAAAGAGGTTGCTTTCCCCGAGCTAAAGGGTATAAACGGGAAGCAGATTTGTTTGTGATGTTCTTTGTGTCCGTCGTCATATAAGTGAAATACCCTTGAGTACGACGTTAAACACCAATCAAACAAACAAACAGACCTTTTGCCATGCCATGTGAGGGAGCGGGTGGGCCATGGCCCTGCGGAATACTCCCTCGGCTTCCTCGGTCGATCCTAAGAGGCGAGAAAAAGGTTGCTTTCTGTTGCCCTGGTGTTCCTAGAGCTAAAGGGTAACAGGCAGCAGATTTGTTTGTGATGTTCTGTATTTGTGTCTGTCTTCATATAAGTGAAATACCCTTGAGTATGACGTTAAACACCAATTGAACAAACAAATCCTTACACCATTTATTGGGACTGGATTAAGGAAAAAGAAAACAAAAAAATAAAAAAAATTACTTGGGTTGGCTTTAGGCTGCAGGTCAGGGGTTTTTTTTCTCACAATTTTTTTACTAACATTTTTGTATAGAAAGCTTGCAAAATGAAGTTATTATAAATACGAAAGATGTCAAACACTAATCAAGAAGCAATTACACAGAGTAAAGAAATTTATTTTCTCGGGCACACAGTAATAGATTTGACCTTTATATCATTAGACAAGAATGCCATTTAGTGTCATCATAATATGGAAAAGTAGCTTTTCTGATAATGTCACCATTTAACAGTATGAATTCTTCAGCTTCATCACTTTAGATTTGACATTTAAAACATTTTTAATAATTCTACTTATTTCTTAAAGTTTTAAATAACAGTTGTTGAACTTATAGCTGAATGCATAAGATAATGAATTTTTTAAATTTTGATAGTTATTTCTGGATGTAGTACTATTTGTGTGGGTGGCTGGGAGAGAGAAAAGAACATTAAGAACAACAACATTGGTTTAAATACATGTGTGAGATTGTACATGTACTTTTGCACAAACTATTGGATTTAAGCCTTTTTTGTTTGCTGCAAATTTGTTTCATTTGTACTTAATTTGACTGAAGCAGGGTGTCTCAAATGGCTTCGTGGGTCTCAAAGACACCGAGACACCCCTCTGGCTAGCACCGTGACTAGCATCCGTCGTCTCTTTTCTCCTTGAACACATTGTTGAACACCAATCATTTATTAACCAAGGGTTCACAAGCACACTTTAAACGCTATCAAACAACCTCAAAAATAATTGTTATCATTTTCTCAAACATTTAATGCATTGATGCATGCAATTTAAACCAATAACACTATGCGATTCATATTTAAATAATTAATAACCATCTGTGATTAGTAGCCGAGGTAGCTGTCATGCTGAACCTGACCAGGTGTTCTATTATGTAAGTATTCAATTCTGGCTATCAGGTTACAAATAGCCTGTCAGCCTTTACAGGTGTGAAGTGGTTTTGCTACCCTGATCCAACAGCTGCCCATTTTTATAGATATATAAAATATACCTGAATGTAACAATGAACTGAAACTACCTATTTTTAGGGTCAGTCTGTCCTGTAAGATATGAGATGAAGTTCAGTGGTAGGTTTAGGGTTAGTCCCACCTGTTAAATTAACTAATTAACGATTATGCTGTCTCAAATGCAAGATCAATACAGATGTTTGTCTGCGAAAATGTGGAATAAAAATAATAAGTTTAGGTCTCAAATCAGTGGTCTTTCCTTTTGAAGTTGGCAAAAATATCTACACTCAGACTTGAAGTTGGCAAAAATATGTGAAACAGAAGTTGGCAAAAATGTGTAAACCTGAAGTTGGTAAAAACGTGTAAACCTAAAGTTGGCAAAACATGTAAAACTGCAGTGAAATTTGCAAAATATGTAAACCTGAAGTTTGCAAAATCTGTAAACCTTAAGTTTGCAAAATATGTAAACCTGACGTTTGCGAAATATGTAAACCTGAAGTTTGCGAAATATGTAAACCTGAAGTTTGCAAAATATGTAAACCTTAAGTTTGCAAAATATGTAAACCTGAAGTTGGCAAAATGTGTAAACCTGAAGTTGGCAAAAACGGGTAAACCTGAAGTTGGCAAAAACATGTAAACCTGAAGTTGGCAAAAATGTGTAAACCTGAATTTAGCAAAAATGTGTAAACCTGAATTTAGCAAAAATGTGTAAACCTGAATTTAGCGAAAAACAGGTAAACATGTACTTGAAAATGGCTTGTGCTGGTAAACCTGCAGCTTCATTTGCGTGTAAATGCCTGACATTTGAGCCACTACTACCCCAGTTTGTTAGGAAAGTGAGCTGGATATCAGTTCCAGTCTGCTTGAGTAAGGTCTGTGTTACAGTGAATCCAGGGTAAATCCATCAGCTGGTGAATGAGAACAGGGTCATGCTCATTGTAACATAGAAATAGTCTACAATGTATCTGTTGGTCAGTGCATCATGTAAGCTACAAGGTGAAATTCAGTGTCAGGTTTAGGGTTAGTGGTAGGGTTAGGCTTACGTTTGGTTTAGTTTAGGGTTAGGTTTCAAGTTGTCCTTTAGAGTAAGTATAAGGGCTAGTTTCAGGGTTAGGTTTAGTATTAACGCTAACCCAGAAATTCACATATATCTTACATGACGGCCTCTCTGTTCCAGACTCCAGTTTTAGTTACACACCAAGGAAATAGAAAGCCAGCATTTAATATTTAATATGTATCCATCGTTGAGAGGAGTGTTTTTGGAGCAGACCAAGGTGTTGAATGTCTAGACAAGGGTTTTGTGAACAGTCTGATATTCAGCATTTAGACAAGTGTTTTATGGACAGTTTTATATTTGTCATTTAGACAAGTATTTAATGGAGAGTTAGTCATTTGCAAAATTAGTGACATCTGGAAATTCAATTATTTTACAAGTATTTTATGGAAACATCAATTTCAGTGTCCATGCAGTTTATTTGATAGCAGATGTTTCAGCTGCTACTAACTATGGCTTTTCAATGAGCTCCTAAAATTAAGTTTGAATAACAGTCCTACGTTCAGCTATTCACCAGTCCACCTGTCATTTGTTTTTACAAGTAGATATCTAATAATGGTTAAAAAACAGATAAAATTGCTCAAATTCGGAATTTTAACATTGCAAAGATAGGAAAATAGAAAATTTTGACAAATTACAGAAAATAGGGATTACTGACAGCTGTAATCTTTCCTGGTATAACCTTAAAATCAGTCCTCTAAAATTTTGTAATTTTTTAGAAACATAAATGTGCCTTTGTGGAAAAAAAAACAAAAAAAAACAAATTGCTTTAAAGTATGATCTTCATTGATTATCATATGACAAAATTGGCCAAAATCAGTAGCAAAATACAAATTAAGACAGTTTGGGAAATAATATAGTATAAATTCGTTCTCCTAAATCAACGTTGCATAACCATTGGGATACCCTTTCTGACCGTTCTCCCCAACAGCACAGGCCTGTGGCAGGAATATATATTAAAAATGGTTAAAATCACAAATAGAAATTCTGAATTTTTACATGGAACTGTCAATGGTAGGTAAAATCAAAATGGAAAATGTTAACAGGCAAGTTCCTGAAGAAATACTGCTTTAGACAACAAACAGAGCTCCTATCTTAGGTAAGACACTAGTTTGAATAACCTTCACATGTAGTTCTGTCTATTCTTCCTAACTGCCAAGGCTTGATTTAAGAATGTAAAGGGCACATGTTGTGATTATACATATTTACAGTTACACCTGACTATATAAGCTTACAATAAGGTGTTAGCGACCATCTGTCACATCCATAACAAACATGTACAAGGTCAGACTTTGTATTGAACCATTATCACTTGATACTCTGTACATGTATATAGGTCTATTTCTAACCCCTAGCGTTGAGTATTGAGGTGTAGTACAGTACATATTCACATCAGATTTTCTGTACCAAGTTATTTAATCCAGTCTCTGGGGATATCTGTAGGTTACCCATGGGCCAAGATGGGCCGTGGCTCAGTGGTAGCGAGTGCGCTTCCTGAACCGAACATGCTTCGATTTACCGTTCACGGGTTTGAGTCCGCCTTCCGACCATCAGGTATATGAGCGAGTCACATGTTGTGGCTCCGGCAATCGCGGGGGTGGTTTTTACG
>JARFOD010089912.1:0-17987 GCA_031763545.1 Mopalia muscosa | reverse complement strand
TCGTCTTTATCGTTATTCTTATTTTTTTGTGCCCCACGTAAAGGGGGGTCGTTCGCACCTTACCTGACCCCCCCCCCCCCCCCGCTGGTGACGCCCATGATGCAACATAGGAACTGTTGCCTGTGTAGATCCAGGTACCGTCATTATATAGGACATGCCGAGGCCACTATGTACATGTATATGATTGAGTCTTGTGTGGCCGATTTTCAACAGAGAATAAATACAAAAAGTCATCATAAATTGCCAATCTGTAACTCAAACGGAAACGAATGAGTGAACAGTGAAAATTTAACCATGTCCCATTACAACCAGACTGTCTAAAAAGGCTTTTTCACAAAGTAACGAAAATTGGACACTGACCAATACCTTATGGATATCGATCGAATTTAATATCGCTATAAATCGATACAGTTGACCGCCGGGTCTTAACGACAACCCTGATTATGGTTTACCTCAATAGATTAAACAAATAAACGAGTAAATTGGTAGTTACCTCTGGATAGACTGAATCCTTACACGTGAATTCGCGGTCTGAAACTCCTCAAAACTAATAAGATCAGCACCAACTTCAATGGTTCCCGCCATGTTGAAATTATTTCACTGCTCAACAGGAAGTCACGTGAAGAATCCCACAGCTTCATTGCGATTGGTTGCGAGTTGCGGTGTACGCAACCACAATAACTATGAAATGTCACACTGCCGCGGTGCGCATATCCACTTCGGTACAAAAAAGTGTTGAATATAGTGAACGCCAATAATGCAGATAATGGGAAATGACATTTTGTAAATGTTGTACATATATCAAGTATGTTAATTGCACAACTCTATGTTAGTGTGAGAATACCAAACAATACATAGACACAATTTATTCAAATCGTAATGAAGCAATAATAGAAGGGAATAAATGTTTTGCATTGGGTAACTTAGCAATACCAAATCATGGTCCGCTTTAGTACTAACGGTAGACGCATTTATAGTACTTGTTCAGCGTTCTCCGTTTCCCTGTGTGCTACATAAAGTACATTTCATAAACAACTGTTCTGTTTACTAAAAAATTTTGACAAAGATGGAATGAGTTCCCCCTTGATTGCTGTACGACAACAGAAAAGCTGCTGTTTTTATTCTATCTCATGTGAGATAGGCGTCTAAGTAACAGTTTATTTTTTCGTGTCATAAAGCAAAGATCAAATTATATTTACAGTCAGAGACAATGTCAAGTGGGGTTTTAATTTAAAATGAAAACAAATTAACACTATAAGAGAACCAGAAACCGTAATGGTATGTTATAAGTAATAACTTGAAACTTAGCATAATCTGTTTGGAAGGTCAGAATTTCACGTTCATTCCTCACACTATCTGATTTTCATAACGCAATTGTAGAACTAATTAAAACTGTTTTAAGTTGCAGGTGGACATTGAAAGCATTGTAAATTTGGTTTAAAAGGCGAGGTGTACGGCTCAGACATAACAGCAAGACAATTTTGCTCATAACTGATGAGCCCCGTTAAGGAGCGGGTGGGCGATGGCCGTGCAGAATACTCCCTCGGCTTCTTTAGTCGATCGTAAGAGGTGAGAAAAGAGGTTGCTTTCTGTTGCCCTGGTGTTCGCAGAGCTAAAGGGTAACGGGAAGTAGATTTGTTTATGATGTTCTGTATTTGTGTCCGTTGTCATATAAGTGAAATACCCTTGAGTACGACGTTAAACACCTACCAAACAAACAAATCTTTCATCATTTATTACAAAAAATGAAAGTTACATATAATTGTGGTTGTTTACACCATTGATAAAACCGGATTGTTACTCAAATGCAACCTTTTCAAGAAATAATACAGATTTATACGTAAAGATCATCGACGGATTGGACGCCATGTTAAGCAGCGCACGGCTTGCTCTGTATCGTTAGTTAATACATTATTCCATTGAATAAGTGAATGCGTAATTATACATGAATAATAAATAAATAAATGAATAAATATAATCTTCTTAATGCTGTACTTCATTCTGATTGACGCTTCGTTTTTTGAAGATATATACAGGTTATGTATATAGCCCTTTCTATGTATGAATCTGTCATTAATATTAATGTATTGTAAATATTCTCCATTGCTATGTATGGTGACAGTTTACGGCAGAACAAATTCAACAAAAGCGTATCCCTATCCAAGTCGGCCCAACAGTGTACTACTTTACCTGTTAATTATTGAAATTGGTAAAGCCCACTGCACACCAGCGATTATCCGTGGGCGAGTTAAAATCGCAAGAAAATCTCCTCATGTGTGGCAGGCTTGCAACGTGACTAGACAATATCGGCGACTAGGAGACAACTGATCTCCAAATTATTGACGTACGTACAATAAACTACATGCAGCTCCGTAGCCTGTGCCTGTATCGTTCAAAATCAAAGCTAAAATGTGTGTGCAATTTTCAATGGAAGTAATTTTCTGTAAAAACATGCCAAGAGTTAGTCACGTGATATTAAAGTCAGCCGACTTTGGAAAAATCGCTGACTCAGAATCGCTCCGATTGCGGCAAAAGCTGTCGCCGACGGAAAAACTCTTGCAAATAATTGCCAACGGAGAGTCTTTCTTGTGCGACAAGCTTAAGCCAAAGAATATGACAGAGTCCCATTGTCGGAGTTGCAAAGATGAAATTATTTATTTTAAACTCCCAAGAAACTCTATATCGGCTGTAGAGACCCAATCTTACTGTCCCATTTGATTTGTGTTATTATTCCCAAGTGGATTATTTCCCTTTGTATAAGACAGGCAATATATAAGATAATGGTGAATTGAAAAAAAGACTTTTGATAAACCAACTTAAGTGGAACAAAATTTTGGCAACAATTGACAAATTTCAGACACATGCGGTTCATCATTCAAATTGTTTGTGTCTATGAGAAAATAATGAATGAAGCTCGTGTAAGGACATGCATGTCTGTGGTTGCATTACATTACCGGCAATTAAAAACGAAGAAGTACATTCTGTTCTGGGCGCCTACTCTCATATCCTCTTCGCTTGGCATATGTGTCAGTGAGATACGTATGTAATTTGTGACTTAAAATATTTTTGAAAGAATCAGTTTGTATCTTGAAATCCCAGTCCTATGAAATATTTTAAATAAAATACTAGTAATTTATAAACATATTTAGTTTGAGATCTTGATAGATCGATAAAATCAATAACTCAATCATTGTTACAGCTTCGCAGAAAGACAATGAATTGGCTTCATCAGAATTGATGAGACATGATGATGGCTTGATAAGTAAATCAAAACGTTAAGTGAAAATACAGGATGCATTGCCACATAGGTAATATACTGCACCCACCGTACAAATTACAGCTATTTACCCAACTATCTGACATGGCCATGATTATATTCCTGTCTAATAACCCGTACGGTTACTCACGGTTCCAGATGGTTACAGTTATTCTGATCGTTAATACGCTTCATTCATCAGGCACATACATGTACATGTGCAATAAATTATCGTATAGTTTCATTTTGCATACTGCATAGGATGGGTGTTACTGTTGATAGAAGACTCTCATGCCTGCAGGCAACTCCAATCAGTGCATACTTTGTAAAGCTAAACCATGCTGAATTCCCTATGTATGTCTGGTAACTAAGGCCAAAATGGCATATGGTGTCAGTAATGTAGCTAATTGTTTCCTTAGTTGATTGGGACTTACGGCGTTATATCAGTGAAATACTTTATAGAACCGCAGTTACGCTCAGTGAAGAAAGGTGACTAAAACATGTGGGCATATTGATACTTTCCCAATTTAACCTTTGCCCCACGGCCGTGTATCAGTATTAATCCGTTCCACTACTGGTTCTCCCGACGTGCCACTCACAGATTCGAGTCTCACGGTCGACCCCTTGTATATGATGTGCCACTCACAGATTCGAGTCTCACAGTGGAGCCCTGATATATGATGTGCCACTCACAGATTCGAGTCTGACAGTCGACCCCTGGTATATGATGTGCCACTCACGGATTCGAGTCTCACAGTCGACCCCCTGGTATATGATGTGCCACTCACAGACTCGAGTCTCACAGTCGACTCCTGGTAAATGTTGTGCCACTCACAGATTCGAGTCTCACAGTCGACCCCCTGGTATATGATGTGCCACTCACATATTCGAGTCTCACAGTTGACTCCTGGTAAATGTTGTGCCACTCACAGACTCGAGTTTCACAGTCAACTCGTAGTTAAGGAGGAAACAATCAACTTCACATACTTCGGAAATCGTGGGCATGGTTCTTGCTTACCTACCTACTGGCTGCCATTGACTAAGTAAAACAGAATTTAGAGTGGACAATCTGTCCGTAATACATAAGTTTAATTGTCTTGGGTATAAGGTTAAACAATCAAATAATCAAAACCACTTTTAATTTTGGGAACAAAAATATAGTTCGTTTAGCAAATTGTCCTGTGGGGGTCAGAATTCAATTCTGATTTGGGTAGTGACTCATTGTGTGTCCATTAATGCATTGAAAGCATTTTGACCGGCGGACATATTTATCTGTCAAATCTTTTGTGAGATCAACGGAAGACTGTGAATTATCCCGGAAGCAAACAATACGTTGGGAAGACATAAAGTCCTCCTCACTTAGAAAACATAGAAAGTGTTTTAGCTAATGACTTCAAGATTTAAAAAAAATTAACGTGACCTTAGGGATTGTTACCGTATCAGCTCATATAATTCATTTTTGCTGAGCATGGCTGCACTCTCTGTAAAACGGACTTTCGCGTTAGGCAGAATTATCTAAATAGAATGTTGAGTAGGAGGAATACACATTCCGGAAAATGTTAATACACAAACCGTTTTCATGTTCTTTTGACCGTATTTCTTAGATTTAACTGAACACGTAGTGTAAATACAGAACACTATTAGGTGTATTGTTTTGTAAAAAATCTTGAGAAATGAGGATGATTCTATGTGGAACCATTACGTCAAAAACGGTTCTTTAATAAAAAACAAAGGGATAAATACTTGAAACATAAAATGGACTCCACCTGAGCTATGACTGAAAAACGTTTAAAGGTTCCATTAGAACCATATGTTGGTGAAGCAACCAGTTCACACTACATATTAAGATTCAATATGTACTATGGTTTTCATTAGTTTGCATGAGAAATCCAGCTGTTACTTCAAACCTTATTTTACTTTATTTTTTCGAAAATCATACTGTACATATTATGATCAAAATATTTATCTATCCATACTCTACTGCGAATAACAGAACAGTATAAGTCACACAGCAAACAATGATACATTTTCAATTTCCAGTTGTGATTTAAGAAGCGATTTGAACTCGGGATAAACTACTGAAGTAGATAAGCTCAAGCTTAGATATTTGAGCTCAAGTGGATGTTACCTCATCTGAGGTGGAACTAGTTCACCCTCAAATGTAAATTCGATTGAACATATTTGCACATAAGAGGAAACACATTTATTTTGAGTCTTAATAGTGCTTTGATATTATTTCAACGCAAAGTAAAATATTTTCAAACTGAGTAAAAATAATTTTAATGTGTGTAAAATATAGGAAGCTAAGTCGCTATAATTTCAACTATAGTTAAACTATTTCAAAGTCAGTAATATTTCAACTTAGTTAAATTTATTTCAATTTGAGTTAAAATATAACTCAACGCTAAAAATAGTTCCACCTCATTAAAAACAAAATGCATAATTGTGGTAAGGTAATATCCCGATATTCTGTTATTATGTAATACTTCAACCGGAAATTCTTCGTTACATTTATTGATTTATTTATAGCAATCACCCGTATTGGAGCGTCATTTACAATTAACAAATTGACTAAACAAAATATAACACATGACGAATATTGTTTCGCAACGTCTATGTACAGTATATTCAATTGGTGTGACATATGGTGTGTTTGATTGGAGACAAGATTCACCGCTTGTGATGGATACGCTGTGTTCTGTCAAGGTCGCAAATGGACCATACTAACTGTACAAGTCAATATAGCATGGCGTGTTGAAACGTATGTTTGTCTTCAAGTGATAAATTGGGTATGTAGACTTTATCGCCGAGACACTGTGCTACAGACAATAATAAGGCTCGCTGCTGCCACATTAGTATCAATTTGTAATTCTCACTTGAGAAATCATCTCCCAGCCTCATGGTATTCCGTCTTTGATCATTACCCGGCTTACTCTGCGCATCAGTCCAAATATAGGCAGACGGCAACTAAGGACCCCTGGGGCAGAATTATCTCCGTTTGTGCTTTTTCAGACCCATTTTCAACTGAACGGAATTATACTTGAATTAAAAGTAAACACCTTCCTTTAAGGAAACGAAATGAGCTTTGGTTTTCTATAGTATGGCCATACAATATTGCATGAGCAAAATGACTGATGCCGCAAATAACGTAAATATTGGGTTGTTTTATTCGTATGATTAGGGTGTACCGTCTTACTCCAGGGTATTTCATTTATAGGACGACGGACTATCAATTTCAAACCGTTCCTTGCCTTAACAGGGTGGAAACCCGAGAGGAAACCTTTGAAAGGCAGGCGAATGTAAATACTAGGAACATAGATTTTACACGTTGGCAAGCTGTTTAAATATTTGATGATACATGCTGATGTTAACAAGATGCAAGTATCTCAACGATGTTGTATTGTCACATATGTGATCCTGACGAAAACCTACAACGAACGGTGTCAACTGATTGGTTTAGAATTACCAATGACAAAGCCGCTCAAGTACTTGGTAAATGACAAACCTATGTTTTACATCGAAATCCTGTTACATGTATGTGTTTATTAGAACAATTAGAAAACTGATTTGTCCTGCACTTCCATGTCACATTTCGATTATCCTTGAAAACTAAGCTTGTTCTTTCAATCGGATCGGGATTATCAAGTTAACAGCACGCCCATTAAACTCACTGGCCGACTATGACGTACTTATATTGTCTTGTACTTCAATAATGTATCAATGTCATTTGTATAGATGAGGTGTAATGGGACATTTCTTTAAACCAAACACTTGTTTTTTGTGTGTATTTTCACAACAAAGAACAGGTTGAAATACGTTTTAAGGATGATAGAGTATTATATAGTGAACACTACTGATGTTTTTTGTGTGTATTTTCAGGACAAAGAACAGGCTGAAATACGTTTTAAGGATGATAGAGTACGATATGGTGAACACTACTGAATGGCAGGAGAGTTCTAACACGTCCGACACAACGATTAACATCGATGCAGTCATAGGAATGTTAGCAGTATTTTCAACAGTGGGCACATTCGGAAACGCTTTGGCGCTGCATGTTTTCTCAAAGATGTTAAAATCTAAACAACATCTGACATCCACGATGTTTATTTTGACCTTAGCCGCCACGGATTTTATCACTAGTATTCTGATAATCCCGTTCACTATGTATATGGAATTCACAGGACACCACATCAAATATGATTTTGTATGCAAGATGTATCACTTAGTTGCAACAACAACTGTTCCATATTCCGCTTTTATAATGGTAGCCATTGCTGTTGATCGTTATATATGTATCTGTCATCCGTTTTCTCAAGCCATGACCACTTTGCGGGCAAAGTTGGTGATTCTGTTCTTGGCTTGTCTTGCCGTTACAATGGGAATCATAACATCCCTCTGTTACAGTGTCTATTCCCTCGAGACAAACAATATTACGCTCACTAATAGATCTTCCGGACTCTCGTTGTCTGGCTTTATTGACCTTCCAAATTCATCGTTCTACTCATTTCAAACGGATGAGCGATTGCCTAAGTTGCCCCCGGTTCTTGACGGGAGCTACGATACTGTCGAGACGGAAGTTTTCTACGATAACCCCAACACCACCAGGGAACAACTTGTCTTCGTCAATCTTTGTGATAGAACAACTTATATTCTGCCCGATTCTTTCCAAATGGGATTCCAAAGGTTTAGCTCATCTCTTTTCCTCGTCGTACTTGTGATCGTTTCCTTTCTCTATGCCTTGATATACCGACGTGTTCTCCAGCGAAGAAAAGCCCATCCCCATATATTTTCCAATTACTGGTGTTTTTGTATCCGAAAACCGGGTCTGGATCGAAATCAGGGAACACTTAATGAGAACGGATTTGAGGAAAACAACGAGAAGCGATCTCTTCGGGCTCCGTCTATCCGAAGCCCTAACGCTAGAGCAGATAAGGTGTTTGTAGCTAATCTGAAGATTGCCTTCACCCTGTTTGTGGTCACCATTGTGTTTGTAGCGACATATCTTCCTGCCTGGTTAATGGCACTGAAAGTCATCAGCGAAAACATCGTAATATTCTATACTTATTTTACACATAACGTGGTCAATCCGCTGATTTATGCGTTTATGAACCAAAAGTTTCGAGAGCAACTTTCAGAAATTCGAAGATGTCCTCAAAATAGAGGTTCATGAAAGAAGTATGTTATGTTTTCGTTTGATAACAAACTTATTTTGTCCGCCATTTTGTGTTATCGACATTTTGTACATATTAAGTTTTCCACGAGACAGACATTTGATCATTATCAATAAAGATGGCTTGAGCCGTCAGCAGATTCCCGAGTAGATGATCGTGTGATTATCAGTCTTCCATGTGTTAATTGAAAGAGTGGGAATAATTTTGCTGAGATAATGGAGTATCGCTGGAATGTCCCTCATTCCAGTAATGTGCTACTCAACGGCTCAATCTGACGACTCCCGCCTTACTTCTGGACGAGCAGGAACACCAAACAACTCGATTTCTTTCAGAAATTGGTGGATTACGATTAGCTCTGTTGTGATAACTACCAATTTGGTCCGGTAATGTTTTACAAAGCCGTCGCTAAATGCACTTTTACTGATTTAGTATTGTAGAATGGGGACCGGCGTGTGCTTAAATTGTCGCTTTACAAGCAAAAGTTTTCACACGATGTTGGTATAATGGCGTTCGAAATGAGACAGCTATTGATTATGGATGGGATGCGTCTCAATTCAATAGTGATATTTATAGTTATTGCCAGAAGTTGAATTACTAAACTTATGTAAATTGACTTGTACGTATTAACTCACATCGTATTGTTTTGTTTTAGAGTAATGTGTTTTATCAATATAAAACTATCTTGCAATGAATGGAAAGGCGATGACGTAAGACTAATGTTTTACAGAGCTCAATGACCCACACGGTATCTTCTACATGCTATCTGCCACATCAAACGCGTGTTACATTTCGGCCTGCTACAAGCAATGTGCGTACAGTACTGATGTCCTATAGCAAAGCATTTATAGTCTGTTTCGCTACTACAATGATTGTCCACTTTTGATCTGGTATAACAATGATTTACAGCTTGTTTTGCTACAACAAAGCTTTTACATTTTTCATCTGCTTTACAATTAAGTTTACTGAATCATTGAATGTGCAGTTTTGATATGCTACAACACTGCCTGCAAGCCCGTGCTCAATTACAACACTGTATGTTATAATTGGTCATAGTTACCAGTTATAGTTTGTTTTGCTACATGAATACATTACAGCTTTGATCTGCGATAAGCAAGCTTTATAATTTGTTTTGCAACCAGAATGAATGAACAATTTGATCTGCCTCGATACTGCGTTCTGCTACAACAATGCATGTATAGTTTTGATCTGCTACAGCAATGCAGATATAGTTTGTTGTGTTACGGCTATGCTTCTACATATTTGATCTGCTATGACAAAAACATATAAACATTTGATAGCCCGTAAGAGTATATAATTTATTCAATAGAAATATATAATTTTACCTACTTAAAATGCACATTTAAAGTTTTGCTCACACTGGTAAAAAAAAAAAAACAATGGTCCACAAAAAATAGTAGCTTGTACAAACGCCTCAAAAAGAAATGAGTATGAAAGATTGACATTCACCATAAAGCGATGAGCATTTAGGAGGAAACCTGTACTTGTACCTAGAAACGTTCACAACTCACCCAGTGTCATAACCAAAATAGTATCAAAGTTTCACATTCACCATTTACATGTGGGAAGAAACCTTCCTTTTAATCCACTGTACCTAGGAACGTTCACAAATTCTTCAGTGGTGTATTCAACTAACACTGTTAATGAAATCGTGCATTCTTAATAACCTTATCACAAAGAAATGATTTTAAAAGTTTCGCATTTACACATGTACCATTTACTGATAAACATGTAGGAAGAAACCTTCCCTTGAGCTCCTTGTACGTAAGAACGTTCGCAACTAATTCAGTAATGTACAAATTAAAACTGTTTGAATGTTATCGCACATTCTTAACTATCTGATCATAAAGAACGGATTTTCAAACTTTCCCATTTACACATGTGACATTTACTGATTAATATGTAGGAACAAACCTTCCTTCAAATACAATGTATGAGGGACGTTACCAACTAATTCAGGAATGTATTCACTTAAAACTTTGAATGTTGCACATTCTTAACTACTTTGTTACAAAGAAACGATTTTCAAAGTTTCGCATTAAGCATTTGCTGATAAGTATGTAGGACAAAAATATTTCTTTAAATACAATGTACATAGGGATGTTGACAACTATATCAGCAGTATACTCAGTTAAAATTATTTGAACATTAAGGCATATTCTTAAATATCTATGTGATAACTAAATGAGTATCAAAGTTTTACATTTACAATTTACATGCAGGAAGAAACATTCGTTTGAATCCAATGTACCAATGAACGTTCACAAATAATTTCGTGATCTAATAAACTAACATTCTTTGAATGCTAACGCACATTCTTACCTAACTTATTATAAACAATTTTTTTTTCATAACGAAATGAGTATCAAAGTTTCACATTCACCATTTTCTGATGAACAAGTAGGAAGAAATCTACCTTTTAATGCACCTCGGGATGGTCACAACTTATTCAGTTAATTATTCAGTTTGAATGTTATCACACATTCTTAATCATAAATAAATGATTTTCAAAGATTCACATTAACCATTTACCGATGAGCATGTAGAAAGAAAACTTCCTTTGAATCCAGTGTACATGTAAATTAATTCAGTGATTCAGTCAGTAAACATTGTTTGAATGTTAACACACATTCCTCACTAATTACGTCATAAAGAAATGACTATCGAAGATTAAAATTTACCATAGAATTCTGATCATGTAAGTGGAAACCTTCCGTTGAACTCAATGTGCTTGCAAACTAATTCGGAATTCAAAACTAATTCCGTGATGTATTCAGTTCACAGTGCTTGAATGATGGCCGGCCATCTTAACTAACAAGGTTATTTAACAAAAATATCATATTTGCCTGATTCTATCTAGCTTTTGTTGGACAGCTGGAGTAAATGAAATTTGAGAAGACAATTTCCACATGTTTGTCATTTGGTACTCACATGGATAAAAAATCAAAATTAAAAAAGCATCAATCATTGAATATGAGTTTTTTTAGAAAAAATAAATGTCAGATACATGTTAGTGTTGATTCAAATTTGTTTAATTACGGCTGGAGTTAATTTTTTCAGGGTAATAATCCGGATACGCAAAGTCTACCGTTACACTTTTGACAGTTGTTGGACAAAAAGCACACTCAAATAGAAGCTCGATTTAACTTACAAATAAGAAAACAATAATTCTGTTTTGCCATTTTATAAAGAAATTTGCAGAGATTGTACTTGGGCCTTAAAGATGGCTCTTTGTAACTGGACGAAAATTGTTAACTGACAGCCGATTCAAGCAAACGAGATCTACGGACTCTCAATGGAAAATGATAAAACTGAAATATAACGACCCCTTCAAAACAATAGACTCTAAGTTGCAATAGTTCGCTCACAACAGTGATAACAGGTCAATACATGAACGTATCTCAATTCGTTGTTTAAATTGTGCAATACGCATCACTAATTATAATTTTATAGCTTCCTTCACAAATAAATATACGTCTTGTGAGTCACAGAACAGATACACGGAAAGTACAGGTTCATTATTTGTGCGCACTTTTGTCCTTGCACGCCAAGTTTTGCGACAACGGGTCACGCCCACGGAATCACAGATAGATCCGAAATAAATAGCACAAACTCATGCACCTATGTGTATGTTATATACGCTAATACTTCAGTCATCACACTATGGTGAACGCGGCCATGGCTTAGTGGTTAGCAACGCGCTTTCTAAAGCCTACTTCGATGTACCGTTCAAAGGATCGAGTCCGCCCGTCGATCCACGGTTATATGAGTGAGTCACAAGATGTGGCTCCGGTAATCTAGGAGGGTGTTTTTTTTTTACGAATTTTGTTCCGGTTTTCCACCGCAATAGGACAAGGAACAGTCTGAAGTGGACAAGCCGTCGTCATATAAGTGAAATACCCTTGAGTACGACGTTAAACCCCAATCACACAAACAAACAATCAAACTATCATCCATTGGACAACGTCTGGCGGCTGCAAAACCTGTTAGTGTGACCATCGCGTGCGCACAAATGTAGCGTCGGAAGGGTGAGCAGTCTTGACAAATTTTTGCCACTCTACTGGCTGACCCACGGGGGCATTGTCCCATAGAGACCACTTCTATGTGTAGATAAAAAGATAAAGGGCAGACACTCTGTTGTCGACTCAGCTTGTAACGTGTTGACCGGTTCAAGTCCACTTACCACATAAAATAAATGAATACCTCCTGCCCGCGTGAGACAAATAGTTCATCTTTAAATCATAACCAAAAATTGTGACGTTAATTATCTATAATTCTCAGAATTTGCTTGCAAACACAAAACTTTAAGATCTTTCTTTAAATCAGTGTACGATCGCTGTATGCGCTTAGCTGTGATTGGATATGTATATGGCCTAGTTCATATTAGCCAATCACAGCTAACCACATACATCGCTCATGGTCTGAATTTGTTTTAGGCAAACAATTCCGTGTTTGAAAGCAACATTTGAGAAATAAGGCAAACTAACATCACAATTCTGGGTTAGGATTTGAAGATGAACTATTTATCTCACACTGAAAGGTGGTATTTATTTATTTTATCTGATTAATGAGCTTGAATGGGTTAAATTTCACCACAGTACACCCTAGGTCGACGAAGAGTGGCCGCCCTTCTATTATCTTTGTCTACATACATGTAGACAACATCTATGGTACCGAGCCCCTGTTGGCTCAACCACATAAGATAGGATCTACTTTCAGTCATAACACTAGGAACTGAATCATCTTAAATGAGGCACCAGTGTTGATCCGTATCGTATCGAATTTGTACATGGGTATCTATCATCGACACTTTCGTTATATCAAAATACTTTAAAAGTGGCTTGCTGATGCTCGAGTGGACTAAACGAGGTTTTTATTGTCGAAATTTACCTGATCATGGATTGTTTAAATCGCGGGTGGTAAGCACATTATTTTATTAATGCTCCAATGGAACCCCTAATCATTTTTCGCGGCTCTGGTGGAACCTTTGTGCTTCTGAATGGAACCCTCACAGCTTTTGTGCCAATATCGAAGAACCGTGTTTGTCATAATCATCCTCATGTCTAAAGAAACCTTATAGAACTATTATTTCAAAGAGTGTATGCAACTACATGTATGCATGCTCCACGCTTGCCACTTAATATAATTGCCACTTGATATAATTGTTGAATGTTGTGAAAACAATATGTGCAGTTTGAAAATTTTGTTTTGTACATATGTACAGATATGTATATAACTATAGGGTTATGTGTGTTGAGACAAGTTCGAAGTCGGGTTATCCTAATATATTAGCCATTGGTGTTATATTCAATTCCGATATGTACATATTTACCTCATCTTGGAATTACGATTGATGTGTTCTGTTTTTTACAATAAAATAATATAATAATAACTTGCTTTTGGAGTGGTTGAACTTGTTCCTAATTTGCATCCATTGTGCGAGTGACATTTAGAAGCGTAGATGTAAAAAAACAAAACAAATTCGTCTTTGATGACATGTATAGGCTTTGTCTATTTATTGACAATTTACAAAAAAGCGTTTGCACTGTTGGTGCAGAGTATTGGAACCGAAGTTATACAAATATCATTAATGTCCATGAGAACCGTTTGCCGCCATTGCTATTGATGGGGGTGTGTCTCAAATGTTATATAGCAATTATTCATGTCTTTTTTAACCTTTTGCTCACATTTTTGACGGTGCGTATTGGAGCCGAAGTTATATAAGCATTGTTTATGTCATTTAGAGCCGTTTGCTTACATTGGTGGTGACGAGTGTATGGATTAAATGTTATAGAAACATTGAGTATGTCCCTTAGAATCGTTTGCTCACATTACAGCTGATGCAGGTATGCATCCGAAATTATATAAACATAGGAGCTTACGTCTCCTAGAACCGTTTCTTAACATAAGTTATAGAAACATGTTTATTTCATTTTGACCAGTCTAATTCTGATGTTTTATCTTTATTACGGTTTCAAAATAGGTTCTATAGAAATATAGTCCGACATGAGGTTTCTTTTCGGAACATTGTAGGCGACAATATCGCACTGAGAATGTGATTGTGTAAAAATTTATCCGGAGAGCGCAAGAATACATAAACATCAATATTGTTCTAATCATTTACATATGACTTGAAAACTATAAGCTATTCAAAAATCAGCTTGCAATATATTTAGTATTTCTTTTATCTATTTGATTGTTTTGATTCTGCTTTCTCTTTGTAAAAATATGGATTAACCTTTAACGTATACTTTTCAAGTTCGAATGATGAATTTTGTAGTTAGGCCCATATTGTTCTTAAGGGCTCAATCACTGTGTGCATAACGTGTTTATACCAAGCAATGGGATCACGCAAGATCACCTTTCTACAAAACCGGAGGGTAAGCCTTGGAGCGCGAAGATCCTGTTCTAGGCAAAGTGAGTACAGACAACTAAGTGGCGGAAAGATCACTTACTGTATTCTGCATAAAGTGTATCAAAAAGTGAACAAATAAAATGGCAAAAGTTGTTTGTTTTATTTCAGTTGATAAACTCATGTTGAGAAACGGACATTAGTTATCCAATCCTTTCAATTTGAATCAATAATATGTTTGTCATTGGCAATCTACATCCTTCATTAGTGTCATACTATGAAGCACTTCAAAGAGACTTTTCTGATAATTAATTGGTTATAAATGTTTGTGTCCATGTGTAAGTATTTGATAAGCACCCTACAAACGGGCCGTGACACCGGCAATGTCCTATAATCAATGCACCTGGACATCGAGGTAAGATGTAATTAGCGTTAATTCACTTCAATCACATATCTAACTTCAGCACTTAAAGATCAGGTTTGTTTAACTACAAGTACACCCAGCGCTAACATTATCGACATCTCTGTATGCCTGGTCAAACCTTTAATTATAGTTCTGGATATGCGTCCTGACATCAGCCTTCATGACTTTACCATCGATAAATTCCTGTCAATCCCTGGCTAACTTCAAGCGGCAAATTACCGTACTGTAGCGTTTCAGGCACGGAATCAAAGCACCCAGCCTGAATCAAATAAATCGTACCTGAGTAGTATATCAATCAAACTGTACCACAGAGGTATTTCAAACAAAGTCTACCATTAGGTTTTAACAGTACCTGCGTGGTATATCAAACAAAACAGTACCTGAGTGGTATATCAAACGAACTGTGCGTGAGTGGTATATATATATCAGACAAATAGTCCCTGGGTGGTATATCAAACAAACAGTACCCGAGTGGTATATCAGACAAACAGTACCTGAGTGGTATATCAAACGAACTGTACGTGAGTGGTATATCAAACAAACAGTACCTGAGTGGTATATCAAACGAACTGTAAGTGAGTGGTATATATATCAGACAAATAGTCCCTGGTTGGTATATCAAACAAACAGTACCTGAGTGGTTTATCAAAAAAACAGTACCTGAGTGGTATATCAAACAAACAGTACTTGAGTGGTGTATCAAACAATCAGTACCTAGGTGGTAAATCAAACAAACAGTACCTGGGTGGTATATCAAACGAACTGTACATGAGTGTTATATCAGACAAACTCTACATGAGTGGTATATCAGACAAACAGTACCTGAGTGGTATATCAAGCAAACTCTACATGAGTGGTATATCAGACAAACAGTACCTGAGTGGTATATCAAGCAAACTGTACCCGAGTGGTATATCAAGCAAACTGTACCTGAGTGGTATATCAAGCAAACTGTACCTGAGTGGTAAATGCACAAGAAACAAACCGTAACTCAGTGGTTTATCAACTAAACCGTTAGGAGTAATATAACAAAGAAACATAACCTTACTGCTAGGTGTTCAACAGAAAGGCCATATCGTTCGTCAGGTATGATGCGCCTGGTAGTTATCCTGTGGTGCCATTGTCCTATCTTCACCTTCTTGTTCCATTTACCCATTCGGCTCTAACCGTCATATGAGGGAGATAACCTTATGTACGCCGTAAACCCGATCAACAAACAAACCTTTCTGTTCCACAGTGATGACAAGTGGATATTTACACCGATCATATAGAGCTCATTCGAAATCCCATCGACATAAACGATTTCCTGACATATCAAATCTACTAGAACTGAGACGTTATCTTGCCTAAATCTCTATTATCCAGTCCATTGAGCCAGAAGTTCTGACTACTTAACCGAATATATTTGTGCACTTAAGGGCATACTTTTCTCGATATACGAAAAACCACCTTGATTATCACTTAACTGTATGCTGTCAATAACCTGTGTAGCCGAATTAACATCGAAACATGGTAAGATCCTTCGCGCGTTCAAGAGTAATCTACACAACAGTTGATTTGTGGTCATCTTCAAATAAATTTTTTTTAAAATTCACATCAGGGTTTCACAAATCTGCCTTGGAGCACGAAGCTCCCATTCCAGGCAAAGTGAGTACAGACAACTAAGTGGAGAAAAAATGGCAAAAATTGTTTTATTTCAGTTTATACACTCATGCTGAGACATTAGTTATCCAATTCTTTCGATTTGAATCAATAATATGTTTGCCATTGGAAATCTACACCCTTCATTGGTGTCATACTATGAAGCACTTCAAAGAGACTTTTCTGATAATTAATCGGTTATAAATGTTTGTGTGCATGTGTAAGTATTTGATAAGAGCCCTACAAACGGGCCGTGACGCCGGCAATGTCCTATAACCAATGCACCTGGAGATCGAGGTAAGGTGTAATTAGCGTTAATTCACTTCAATCACATATCTAACTGCAGCACTTAAAGATCAGGTTATTATAACCACCTTGATTATCCCTTAACTGTATGCTGTCAATAACCTGTGTAGCCGAATTAAAATAGAAGCATAGTAAGAGCCTTTGCGCGTTCAAGAGTAATCTTCACGACTTTTAAAAAAAAGTTTTTTGAGTGGCTTTTTACATTTTTTTCTTTTTTCTATTCTCTTTTTTTATAAAACAATGTCAATATAAAATATTTTATTTGGAATAAGTAGGTTATCGGCCTGCTGCTGTCTAGTGTATTCCACAAAAATGTCACAAGAGCTCTTTTTGGCTTTATAGATCGATTTCGTTTGCTTTTCCTGTTTTTTTTTCTCAATCTTTGTAGGGGGTGTTTGAGATGCCATTACATAGCGTTAATGCGACACCATACTCATGTTCCCCACCCGCTACTGAGTGCCAACAAGGGCGAAACCTCCTCAGTGGTATCCAGAAGAGGTAGGTAACGAGGATTCCATGAGTGGTATACTTAAATAGGAAACTTCAAATAAATATTTTGGTTTCCCATTTAATTCCCCCACGAGCCACCGCCTTCTACAATGATCTTAAGTTATGATGGGCTTGACCTTTATTTTACAAATATTGTTATTGTTTTCAATTAAGGTTTAATCAATTTCAAAGGAATTTATCTTTGATCATTGTAGATGTCAGCAACAAGCCGATCGGGCCAATCTGGCCACCGGTCTAGGATAATATTGAGCCAAAGTAACGTGTGGAGCAGCATGGCTTTATGGCACCCTTTTGCCAGCCAAATTACCC
>JARFOD010089901.1:0-17987 GCA_031763545.1 Mopalia muscosa | reverse complement strand
TTTTGGATAAATGAAATACCATCTATTGTCCTAATGGGAGAAGCTATAATACCAGTTTCAAGTGATTCAGTGAATTTGTTCTCAAATTATCATGTGTGGTTAACATGATAATTTGATAACAAATTAACTGAATCACTTTACGAATTTGATGAATATTGCAAAATTATGCAATGGGATCATATTTTTTTGCTGCAATATGATTAAATGCAATTCTATCCAATATCTTAGTAGGAGGAAGCTAACGTCTAGCTTTCAAGTTAAATGTGTGAATTTGTTGTCTAAATAATAACAAACGGCTATATTTCAAGTTTCAAGTTAATCCATGATTTATCATGTTCACAGCATGTACAGATATGAATATTGTAAAATAATGCAATGGCCAACTTGTTTTACCAAACTTGGTGAAATTTAATCCCATCCATTGTCTTAAAGGTAGGAGGCTATATTCAAAGTTTGATGTAAATCAAGAATATATTCCTTAATTATCATGTCACAACATATACAGGCATGAATATTCTAAAAGTACTTGTATGTGAAGAACAGCCGTTTTGTTTTATGGAATTTGTTGAAATGAAATTCCATTTATTGTATTAACAGATCAAGGAAGCTTCATAGGAAGTTTGAAGTTAATCCATGAATTTATTCCCAACTTATTGTGGTCACAACACATACAGGCATGAATATTCTAAAATTATATAATAAATCATGTTTTAAATAGAATTTGATAAATTGCGTTTCCATTTATCATCTTAACAGGAGGAAGCTACATACCAAGTTTGAAGTTAATTGGTAAATTTGTTTTTAAACCAGCGTGTTCACAAACCTTTGTGACCGAGGCATGGATGAGTAGCATTTTTAATTACCCCCTCCCTCCCAACCTACTATTGTAGTGATGGACAAAAATAACGATTTGATGTCAGTTTTAAGTCACACAGAAAATTTCTTATACATAACATTTTATTCAGCTTACCCAATACTTTCTCGCTTGTGTTCAGCATGGAGAAGACTTGGTCAGTAGGGGTGAGATATTCAATTGGTAGTTTGCCACTACGATCTCGCTGATCGTGGGGGAACTCATGGTTAAGGAAGAGTCGTGTAGCTGTCTCACCCACTGTCATATTTTTCCAGGGAGATTTGACTATAATGTGGAAAGCAGAGTCCCCCTTGGAATCCACTAGTGTCTTTTGTTCATCAGTTGTTACTTCCAGAATATACTTCAATAAGAGAAAGTTGCCTGTAGGAGAGGGAAGAAGAGATCTGATTACCAGATGGATTGATTAGTGTTCAACACTGTACTAAAGTGTATTTCCCTTCTAACAGCTATGCACTCCAATAGTAAATAGCACCTCTAAAAGTGGAACTGTTTTTCTCTGTAGAATAAAATGATGCTATTTTGCAGTAGCTTGTTTGAGGATATGATTTATTCACTAAACTTAATAATAACATCGTAAAAATATTATATATTACGGTATTCATTGGTTGGGAATAAAGCCCCATGGCCGCTGATCTATTACACTAGTACAGATAAATAAAAAAGGACCCTGTATTGATTTGTTTGTTTGTTTGATTGGGGTTTATGGTTGTATTCAAGGGTATTTTGCTTATATGATGACGGATTGTCCATTTCACATTGTTGTGAAAACAGACAGAGCAGGGTTTGAACTTAATTTAAGGTTGTTTGTTTGATTGAGGTTTGACGTGGTACTCAAGGGTATTTGATTTATATGACTACGAATTGTCCACTTCACACAACTCCTTGCCCTATTACAATGAAAAACAGTTACGAAACCTCTAAAAACCACCCTTGCGATTGCTTGAGCCACATCTTGTGACACATTTATATACCAGTATTTAAAGAGAAAATGCAAATGATAGGTTATCTAACAAAATTTGTTTTGTTTGATTGGTGTTTAACGTCGTACTCAAGGGTATTTAACTTATATGACGACAGACACAAATACAGAACATCACAAATAAATCTGCTTCCCGTTACCCTTTAGCTCTGGGAACACCAGGGCAACAGAAAGCAACCTCTTTTCTCGCCTCTTACGATGGACCGAGGAAGCCGGGGAGTATTCTGCAGGGCTATGGCCCACCCGCTCCCTCACAGGTCAGGAAGGCAGGAGAGTTTTATCAACTATTACATTGTTCATGAGTACCTTTGGAATGTTTCTAGTGAAGGGTATCACAAAAGAGAGGCTCAACCCGCAGTGTACATGTCTGTAGCCACCCTGATGGGAAATTCATCAGGTAATGTGAAGCATATGGGATTAGTAGACCGTAGGTCTAAGCTCAGGGGCCTACATGTAAACAGATCTGCATTTATTCAACATATAACTGCGAGTGAATATGGCATAGGTTAAGCTGTAGGCATGTGTTATATTAAGGAAGAGTTTATTTCTAAGATTGTGTTGTCATGCAGATGGCAAGAGCGAGAAACTTAGCAATGAAACAGCGGTTTTTGCGTTGACAAAACCAACTGTAATTTTTGTTTGTTCAAGGGATAGGACTCCATGGTGGTAGTAATAACAGTTAAATACTTAGTTATTCACATTTAATTTGTGCTAGACAATAACTAAATAGCTTGATAGCGGTAAATTCAAGTCTCAATCCACTGTTTATCAATGAATTAATTACCAGCAAAGATATCCGTAATTCCTTAGGTTTCGTTTCACATGTTCTTTACTGTAGTAGGTATTATTTCTAAATCGTGCTATTTTGTTAGTTTATAGTTTTACGGAGCATGCGAATAATTGGCAATTTTTATTACATTACTTATACTACTTTCATCAAGTAAACTACCTGTTATATTAGACGAACAAACAGTGTAACGTCCGAACGACATGATCACAGAAACAGGGATCTGTGAACAAGCTTGTCCGAAAGTGTCATCAATACAAAGAGACCATCTTAGGTAAGAATACAAACGTATTAATAACTACCTCATACATGCGGACTATACAACACCCCGAACTGACAAAGAGTTTAACATGTAACGTGCCTACGACATCATGACAGAAACCCAGGGCTGAGAATACAAACGTATTCCTTATACAAGTTGACTTTATAAAACACCCCAGGCCGACGAAGAGTTTAACCTCAATACTATATGATCAAAAAAACCGATAAGAAAAGAAATGTATTCGTACATTATTAATTATCAGAAATTCAAAACGCTTCAAAATGCATTGTATTATTTTCGTGGACATTAATTCAGTTGCAATAGGTTTCAAAGTTATAATTGTATCTTTACCAAACATACATGTTTGTAATCCAAAAATATATACACACCAAGTATTCCGCCCTATATACTGCTTTCTGCTCAAAATCAACACAGCTAGGGGAGCCAACAAGACAATAATACATACATGTTAGTTCTCCTTTTTTGTTTTATCAAAAATCATACATTTAAGTCAAGTGTTATGGTGGATGTTAGACCAATTATTTGGAAAAGTTTTGAATAATTACTGTCAACAGACTATGTCAGTATGTGGGCCTTTGCATCTCTTTAGGTGTTCTACATCTTCAAGTACACGTAGAAGTAGTTTTCTTTTCTAATATATAAAATTTCTCAAAGGCTGTTGTAATGTTCAATATCTGGAATTATGATTTTCCATTTAAGCTTTCTGGAATTGAACTACTCAGAAGGCTAAAGAAACCACACACACGACCGAACACTAAATTCGAGAGTTCGACAGACCCTGAGCTGTCACTGGAAGGACCAGTCGGGTAAATAACGACGACGAGGCGGGCTTCAATGACATCTTTTCCCGATTACCTGTGGCTACAAATGGAAGAGTACAGAGATCAGCACGGCAGTTGGCCAGGAATGTGAGAGCCATTAGAGAAGACACCATCATTGATCACCACAGAAATCGTCAACAGAACATAGAAAGCATCCTGAATAAAACTGGAAGAGTCCATTGACCAGCACGGTAATTGGCCAGAAATGTGAGAGCCATTAGAGAAGATACCATCGTTGATCACCACAGAAATCGTCAACGCAACAGAGAAAGTATCCTGAATAAAAGTTGAAGAGTATATACACCTGCACGGCAATTGGCCAGAAATGTAAGAGCCATAAAGTTTCCACCAAGGTAGCCCGTGAAACTATATTTGGTCATTCTTTAAAAGTTGAGAACGCCCTTGTGTCTTCCAGTTATTCTTTCATGAGGGCGTCGTATGCTCCAGAAATTTCCACGTCTCTGTAACCAGAACCGAGCCCAGCACGATTGCTGTTTTCTGACTTTCACGGTTTCGATAAACAATTCCGATATCATTTTGATTTCAAGAGTTTTCTCCTCACATCATGTGAACGGGCCTTCAGTCTATGTATCCCAAGGATTTACGTTTCCCAATCATACGTTCCCCAACATGATTGGCGACACAAAACCTTGACAGCCATGCAAAAGTCCGTTTAACATGACAGAAACCTGGAATGTCATCAATACAAAGAGACAATTTACGCTGAGTTTACTACTTCATTAATAATACCTTATACATGCAGTCCATTTAAAAAAAATTAGGCGTACTTCCAGTTTTAGTAGGGAGAACCCTAAAATAAATACTAACTTGGCTTGCCGTTGGTATCCTAATAGCAGATCAAAAATAAACTGAGATAGTAGCCAATCTTTGCGACACTTTAGATGTTGGTATATTCCACAAAAACACTAGGAAAAATATCCATAATAGTTTCGAAACGTTTTGCATTTAATGATGACAATGTTGCCATTGATTTGTTTTATTTGATTGGTGTTTAACGTCGTACTCAAGGGTACTTCACTTATATGACGACGGACAAAAATACAGAACATCACAAACAAATTTGGTTCCTGTTACCCTTTAGCTCAGTCAACACCAGGGCAACAGAAAGCAACCTCTTTTCTCGCCTCTTATGATCCACTGAGGAAGCCGGGGAGTATTCTGCAGGGCCATGGCCCACCCGCTCCCTCACAGGGCTGGAAGAATTTGAGGTGATTTAGGGTATACTCAGGATTTGCGTATATTCAGGGGTCAGTATACTCAGGTTTCTGATATGTCTGTCTCAGAATACTATCAGAATAGTATCTGATATATTGACATCTGTATTGTCAGGATTCTGACATATTCTGAGGTCTGTACTTACAATCTCTTTACTCGTTAAATTCTTTTAAAAATCATTTTAAAGTATTTTCAATACATTTTTGAAAATTGAATGAAGCTTTTCCTAGACAAGAAAGCCCTCACCTGTTTGCAAGCAATCTGTGTGTATAAGGCGCCGATATTGAATAGAATACTCCCCTTCTCGTAGCCCACTGTCCTCTGGGTGTGAGGGACACCAGTCAGCGAATCGAACCTGTCAGGAAGGAACACAGAAACGAGCAAATATTAGAACAGATCGACAGATGAGACAAGCTGATGATCAATGAATTGGTCGTCAAAAGAGCAAGTCAGACATTTTTCTTATCCTTTTAAGTGTGTTATGTTCATCTTTTTAAAATGAATGTTTCAACAGAATATTGTGGTTGATGTGAACAGTTTTATTTTCTATAAAGTCCCTCAAAATTAAATAAAAACTCAATTTTAACTGATAAATAATTCAATATTTGCGATTTATACTATTTTTTTCAGTGTTTAATTTAAATGCCAAAAGCCTTCAAGGCATCCATACATGATTAAATTTAAGTCGCAATTTTACTTTTAAGAACACAGCTTTATTACCTACACACTATTATAAGATCAAAGGGCAGTACAGTTTCAATCAAAGTTACCAACGGAAATGTTTAATGTTAATCCCTGCGACAGATTAAATGGTTTTAAAACCCCATTGAAGAGTCTAACTCCTGTTATTTTTTGATAGCTGTTGACATACACAGGGCATAACAGGTTATTTATTTTTTAAACATTTTTAAAAAAAATTTTATTCACAAGAAACCAAAAGACTAAAGTCTAGTTACAGGCATCAAAAGAAACCTCTTTAAAACCAACCCTTTGATTGCCAGAGCCACAACATGTGACTCCCTCATATACCTGATGGTTGACAGGCGGACTTGATCCGTTGAGTGGTACATCTTATGAGGATTAATAAGCGCACACGCTACCACTAATCCATGGTCACGGGCCCCAATACATATGTGAGGTATTAACGGGATAACAGGTCAATGAGTAGGTTAACCAGTTAGCAGCCACTGATGAGACATGTGTAATCTTGACCTTAATATTACGGTGCAAATGAAGGGGCTAATTTAAATGAGCGTGTTTGATTTTCACTTTGAGTGGATCCGTGTCGATGCTGCCGGTCAGCACTGTCAAACAATGTGAGGGATAAACAAAGCTAAATAAACAAGATTGACCCTTAAATAAACATGGAGTGTCACACGCATTAACAAGAGTAACGAAGAGCAAAGTTTCCGCTGGGGGCACGATAAATTCCTGTCACCAAACGGAGAAACTTATGTCAACTGCCCGATAACACTTGAAACCCGTCTTCTTTTCCGAAACTGGACAATGAAGTTGACAGGTGTCAAGCAAATAACAACAACAACATCACATGTTTCTCTGGCAACACATCGTCAAGAATTCAACAAATTCCAACACACAATTTTTTTTTTTCTCTCAGGACACCTGCATGCTACATTAGTTAAAACCTTACTCAATAAATCTTCAGATTCCAACACTTTTAAAAATGCAGAAAAATAAAGTGGTTTGAAATTCCAAATACTACTAGTCAAAGAAATTTCCACTTATGTAGTATAAAAATATGTGAAATCAACACATGAGAAAAACAAAGCAGCCAGAGGTTGAAAATTAAACAACAACAACTAGAGCCCATAAACCAATATTTGGAAATGACCTGCTGTGGAATGTAACACAACACGTGTTTCGCAAGAGAGAAAAATTAACATGCACTCTTCCTGAATTTATTTTGGGCAAAGAAAAAATACTGCAAGAGGGATGTTAGTAGGATTGTTTGAAGATCCATGAATAATATTGGCATGTGCGTCAGAATTGTTTGAAGGTTATTAAAAATGGAATCGTGTTTATCATGGATTTAAAGCACACATGATAATTTTGTGTCTTTTAAAAAGTGAAGAATTTTCGTTATTTTGGGATAACACTTTCTTACTTTGAACAGATTCTAGTTCAGGATATTCGCTGGTTGAAACCCGTCTGGGAATCAAACCCACGACCCTCAGGGTTAGGCACCAAATCACCAGCAATAAAAGCAGCCACCTTAACGACTCCGCCACACATGTTTGATATTATCACGCAATAAACAAATCGGTTACTAATATTTTCAAAATGAGTTGTTGTGTTGTAATTATACCACTGTGTCAAATATTTATTAGTGACAGTTGTGAGACTTTCTTTCAATATTAACATACATGATGTCATGTGTTTGAATAATATTTTCCCTGCTGTCAGTTGATAGGACACATTGTTAAAATAATATTAGATTCACATGATATTCGGAAGCAAGATCAGAAGTGCTTCCAGAGTGTTTTTCAAGTGTTTTATCAGACCATAATCCGGGCTCTGAACCAGTACACCCACAACTTTAGGCTGGATTTTCAACACAGACATTATGCAAACAATAATATATTGACATTAATTTGGGAACATAACATTTGGGGAGCCCATACATTTTCCTTTACCATATTAGCTACAAAAAAAAAAAATCTACAACTAAAATAATGATTTTTGGAAAACCACGTTTTTACATTAACAGAAAAAATCAACATTTGGCTGACTGAAACTGACAAATAATGACTAATAAAAAAATGGTTAGAAAAAAAGAAAAAAAAAACAATTACATTTTTTTTTATAACTGGACAACAAACATTAATTATTTGTTTTCATAGTTATAATGGATTAAAACATCAAAAACAATATTCTTTAATTTGGAAACCCTTGGTGGCATTGTTTGCCTTAATAACTGAACAGAGGGTTGCCTTACTTTGTTTGATTGGTGTTTAACGTCATACTCAAGGGTATTTCACTTATATGACGACAGACAGAAATACAGAACATCCCAAACAAATCTGCTTCCTGTTACCCTTTACCTCTGTGAACACCAGGGCAACAGAAAGCAACCTCTTTTCTCGCCTCTTACGATCAACCGAGGGAGCCGAGGGAGTATTCTGCAGAGCGATGGCCCATCCGCTCCCTCACGGGGCGCTTTATTCGAAAGAACTAGGACTAGGTTTGTCTCGTGAATGTATAGTGGCTGATAGTATACATATACATGAAATACTATGTGTTTAGAGCAAAACAGATATTAGAGCGGTGGATGGGTTAGACATGTAAAGCGGGGAAGGTTTGGCCAGATATCTATGGACACAGAAATACATTCCAGATAGATATATAACGCGTGAGATTCTTTGTGTCATAAATGTTAAATCTCATGTGCTATATATCTATCTGGAATGTATGTCTTTGTCCATAGATATCTGTCCAAACCTTCCCCTCTTTGTCTAACCTATCCACCGCTCTAATATTTGTTTACAAAGGTAATATAAATAGTTTTTAAAGTACTACCTATGGCAAGCCGTTTTATCATTTCTACAGTTAATTTACATATGAACAATTCTTTTCCACATATTTGAAATTCTTTTCCATATATATGTAAAATAAATATATTTATTTTAAATATAAATTACTTTATTTTTACGCTTTTAAAAAGGATTTAACATAAGTGGACAAGAATTCAACATATGTGAAAATCTTGTTCACTTATGTAAAATAAAAGTAAGGGGAACTCTTTTGTAGACATGTGAAATAAAGGCACCCACAACCTCAATTACAGACTTCCCCCTCACATCCGGTATTAAGCGGCAATGAATTTGAGCAAAAAGTACAGTCTGATCAGAAGGACATCCAACCTCTGCATTTCGCAAGCATTTGTTACTTTCTAGTGAAGAAAAAATCATCGAAACTACATTTGTTTTTATGGATGCCTACAATTGCGACCAAATATGTAGAGAGCATTGCTTCATCTGATTCGTCGGGGAAATAAAATGATGCTGACTTCAATAAAAATGCTGAATAAGAATAAGCCCTGTCGCCTAATATAATATTCACTCTTTATTTATCACATTAATTGGAATTTTTCATAATAAAGTGCATAATTTCGTATTATTGGCTGTAAATATATGGGAGAGTTCGACTTGTGGCAGTCTGCACTCAATGACCTATATATTACATGTAGTTTCTGTATCCGCTTTGTTTTGTTGTTGTTGCTGTTGTAATATCGCTACAATGGACCATTTCTTAATCAACTTAATTTGGGAACGACTTGGCTAAGACTAAACTTGCACAACATCTGGAATATATTCCTGCTGGCTACACAGGCAAGGACGATAGGAGCACAAATGAAGTTTGGATACAATCCCTTTCTGTGGGAGAAAGTGGAACTGTTTTATACATAAAAGATTATTTGGAGTAAGTGAAATTGTTTTCCTGTTTTTGACGTTTTATTTAACTAATGTGGAAAAGAATTTCACATTAATTTAAATGATTTCTATATATGATGAAAAGAATTGTTCGCATAAAAAAATACATTTTTATTCTATATATGTGAAATTCTTTTTCACGTAAGTGAAAATCTTTTCAACATAAGTGAAAAAAGTGAAAATATGCGAAAATGAATTGCATAGAAAAATTTAAAAGCAAAACTGATTCGACATATGTAGAATATAGGTAGAAATGATAAGCGCCATAAACACCAAGTTTCAAATCTAATAATAGTCAGCCTGCCATATACGGTTGAAATAAAAATGTAAATAATGAGATACCTGGAAAATTCATATAAACGATAGACACATACTTATGTTTAAAACACACCACAATTTGTGCGACGAAATCTTCTCATTCAAGTATCCAAGGTTGCTCATCTATGGTTATAAACACCCATTGAACGTTATAAATCAGTGGAGATCAATCCATTGGGAAGTTTTTGATTCAGATATTGACCTTATTAAAACACTGTCACTTTAATACAAAAGTTCAAATTGGTTCAACAATATTTGATATTAGTAGAAAGATAAATATATAGCTTATGCTTTGTTCTAATCTGTATGTAGAGCAACTTCAAAGTGTCTTGATTGCATAGTAACAAAATTCAAAACGGGGTTGGAATCTTGTGTGTTTTTTTACCATACCAATCTTCTGTCATACAATTTACACAAATATCAGAATTACGAAAATCTCACAGGCATTACTTGAGTTGCTTAATCTTAACGCAAAATATTAGGCCTACTTCTATTTTTGCACCTCGATCTGCAAAGCACTGTTTTGATTTATATTTAATTGTTGATTTCCATGACGTGTACCAATAAAAAAGACTTTAACAATAGTTTATATTCACACCTAATTATTAAAGCATCATTAGCGGAACAGCCCTTATACCTCAATGTAACCCAATTACTATCTAGTATAATTCATGTCGGGTATTCTAATGTACCGGTTGAGATCCATTGTCATTAGGTGTCAAAGAAAGAACACACTCTTCTAACTGTACGTACAAACACTAATCAGGTATATTGACAGAAACATCCAGCAATCTGTGTTCGATCTCGTGTGTTGTGTCCGGTCCTTCTCTCTATATTGATTGCTGGTGATCAGTACTTTGTTCCACACTGAAGTTTAACAATAGGCATTCTACAACCATGTGGGACTGCCAACATATCTCTAGATACTCGGACCATATTGAGATGTGATTAACATGCACGGGAATACCAATCATCTGTCCTCAATGTAAATAATTTAAGTGTCATTCCGCCCCAGCTGACCTAGCCGAAGGTGACCGTCTAATTATGTACCTAAGCTTCGTCGCGACTTCAGGTAATTAGACAGAAACACACAGTAGGCCTATACATACCAATCCCGAGTAAACAGGGATGTGTCATGTGATGCGACTGTTGCTACATCGTTAGAAATATATTTTCAAACCTTAAAGACAACATTTGTAGGCCTATTTGAGGTGCATTTAGCTGTCCGAAATTATAAGCGAGTAAGAACATTTCATTTGGGAAACGATTTTTTCGTTTATTGCTCAACATTTTTTCTTATTGGTTTATTTGGTCTTAAAAAAGAACACAACATTTCGCTCTTTCTCGGCTAAAGTGATAACAGCATCCTCAAAAACAAACTGTAAATTAATATATTGATATTACATAAAAATAACATCCATAATGAATTTTTTGTCTCCTGAATTTTCTCAAAACATTTAACACGATTACGCTAAATATGTGCAACGGATTTTTTGTAGAAAATAATTTAAATGATAAAAAGAATTGTAGCGTGAAAAATATGGCTAGAACGAGGTGGTGCAAACCTGTGTACTCTTGTGAGTGCGTAAGAGGTCCGCTGGTTGGAAGGACAAATTGGACAGAGTATAGAGTTAGACAAATGCCTAAACCATAGCGCTGTAATCCTGTCAGTGAACAAACTGTGCCGGATCACTGCCCCTATGGCATCTGTATTATATTAGTTAGAACCGAGATCACTAATGAGGGTGGAATCAATAGTAAATACATTATCCGGTCAGAAACAGCCATTATCTGGCGTTTCTCAATATGTCCCAGTATAAATATCTTCTGGAAGGAATGTCTTGTTGGACGTTTTACGTTACATCTTATTCCGAAAAGGACACTTCATTTGGGACGAGTGGAGCGGACACGTGCAATTATACGTTTTCATGGTAATCCGGTAATTTGGACTACAGCACCTCGGGGGTTCTAGGGGGTTCTACCGGTTCGCCAGTTTGGCTGCTAAACATGCTTCCTTTATTTTGTTAAATGTTGTGAAGGAACTGAGCGATATAGTATCAGTTTAAATGAATGCTAGATTCAGACAATCGTGTTTGCGAATAGAAACACCTTGCTTATTTGACTCAAATTTACGACAACATATATACAGTCTTAATAAACCGATTTTATTCCAAGCTGCTTTAAAAATGCTTTTTTGACTTTTGTCTTACGCATGGCAAGACATATACCTGTACTATAAAAGAGCTTCTTTGACCAAGGCACATCCCACTGGCTTTGTTCAGACGATAAACTGCTCTCTCCACAAACCCTGTTTCTGGAAAACTGAGAACATTTAATTACACACCCTATCCTTTGTGGAATCTGGGAGATTGGTTTAACCTAGTCAAAGAACAACTGAATTGATCGGCCTGTGTCGAGTAGAGTTGTGCAGCTAACTGCCTGGATGTCCTCGTCGATCTCGTGTCTTTATAATATGTTTGTAATTAAGTGATTATCTGTCTTTAAGTCAGGAAGACCCACTTCATCATCTTCATTTACTTATACATCGACTATTTATCAAACTGTTTGTGTGTTAAGAAAGCTAGAGCTATATATTTCGACTTTGTCTTTGAAAGAAAACATATGTTTTCATTGTAAACCAACCAGCTGCAAATATTTTTATATACCAATTGCATTTTGCTGATCTTTTGACAGATACAAAATCAAGTTTATGAATGACAGCTGTTAATATGAGTGTCGCATTTTGTATGGATGGGTGGAACTGACTATTATTTATTAAGGATGACGTCCGGAAAATCAAACCCCAATCGAACTGAATGGATGTCCGTTTGAAAAGGCAAAAACATTCTTGGCACACTGATAAACTTGCCTGTGATTATAGCGTCCCCTAAATGCTGGTTTTTAAAAGACCAAGTACAGAACAGAAGGTCTTTCGCTGGTTGGTTGTCTTCATACACTTATCAATGCTACGTGGATTATGGCAAATTTATACATTCGGCATCACTGTCTAGGAGTACAGTTATGTTCAACACTCTCAGCAAAATATGACTATAATGGTACCGTTTAAGGTTCTTTAATCATGGCTCTAAACAATGTATGGTTCTGAATGGAACCCTCATATCAATAGCTCCAAGTAAAGCTCCTATCTTCTTGTATAAAAGAACCAAGTTTTGTTGTTATGGTATCATATAGAACCACTATCTTTTCTCAAGAACCGACAAATAATCATTATTTCTAAGGGTACCGTAGAGAAGCACGCCAGGAGATTTTTGTTCATGGCTTACACACTTGTAATCGTTCTGTTCCCATATCATTCTGTTTTTAGCAAATTCATACTGTCATAACTTATCATTATACAGGATCATTAATTGTCCAAAAGAAGAAACAAATCCATAAATTCAACCAATTGTAAGTTCCGGTTAAAGCTATGCTCTAAAATTTACAATGTGATTTACATAGTTTTTAATCAGAAATACTTTGATTACCCTAACAAAATGTGATTTAAGTGATTTGAATTCCAAGAATACAGATCAACATTAAATAAGGCAAAGACGTACAGCCTATTTTCAGCATTTTAATCCAGAGTCAGTTGTTGATTAATATATCTATCTCCCTTTCATTTACCTGGTGCCCTTTTCTGGGAACATAATTGTTTGTAATTTAATAACAGTTTGTTTCTTATTAGCTAAAATTTATGTATCGAATTGATTGGAGACGCACTTTGAACTATATTACTATTTGAGGATTACATAAGGGAAGCCAAATACTGCAATTTAAATGACAGTTACCTTCCAGTGTTGTAGTCACATCTTTTTGTGAGGTAATGCCATGTGTTTCTGAAAAATATAGAAAAAATTAAAATTTATCAATCATAATATGGGCAAGAGGGAGTTATTGAACCGTGCGAAAGGTAGGGGATTCTCCAGTTAGGGAGAGGAGAGATTACATTATGTTATACAATCATAGGATCGATAGCAAAACTCATTAAGAAGATTTTTCAGGAAATACATGGGTGTTTTGACCCTACAGCCCGGAACAATGGAAAACTAACATAACTAATGTAATAGGCATATCGGAATGCATTTTAAATTTAATTGAATAGACCTCCACTATTCATATATATTTATTCGGCAGAATTAAAATAGATCACAACCGAAAACAGATAAAAGGACCACAAATGTACAATAAAAAAAACAAATAGACACCAAAAAGGGGAATAACTTGTGGATAGGCTTAAACCCTTTGCCTTACTGTCCTGAAATCGGTGCAAAAGAGAAGAGAAATGAGCAGCCCTCAAATTGGAGCCACGGAAGTGAGATGAGCCGTCCTAAAATCGGGACCCTGGATAAGTGAGACGAGCCGTCCTCAAATCGGTGCCACTTTGAAGTGAGATGAGCCGTCCTAAATTCGGTACCATCGAAAAGTGAGGTGGACCGTCCCTAACGCGGTGCTATCAATGATTGATATGAGCCGTTCTTAAATCCGTGCCATTCTGAAGTGAGACTAGACGCCGGGAAATCGGTGCGATGGAGAAGTAAGACCAGCCGTTCTCAAATCTGGGCCAAGGAGAAGAGACATGAGCCGACCTCAACTCGATGCCATATAAAAACGAGATAATCACGTCCTCAATTTTGGACCATTCGGAAATGAGATGAGCCGACCTCAAATCGATGCCATAGAAAAACGAGATGAACACGTCCTCAAATCGATGCGATAGAAAAACGAGATGATCACGTCCTCAATTTGTGACCATTCGGAAATGAGATGAGCCGACCTCAAATCGATGCCATAGAAAAACGAGATGAACACGTCCTAAAATCGGGGCCATGGGGAAGTGAGATGAGCCGTTCTCAAATCGGTACAATCGTGAAAATAAATAAGCCGTCCTCAAACATGAGCCGTTCCCAAACCGGTGCAATCGTGAAGATAAATAAGCCGTCCTCAAACATGAGCCGTTCTCAAACCGGTGTAATCGTGAAGATAAATAAGCCGTCCTCAAACATGAGCCGTTCTCAAACCGGTGTAATCGAAAATTAAGATTAGCCATCCTCAAAGCGCTGCCGTTCGGTGTCAAATTCTCTATTATTGGAAAGACTGAAACTTAGTAAGATATAACAAACCACAAATTATTACACTAGGACAGCTTCATATGCCATCACTTACTGCAGCGGGTGTAGGAGATCCAATTTGGGATAATGACAAAAGCAATGTGTTATCGTATGGTAAGTATATCCACAAGATTTATAGAATACATCGGACCAGACGCTGTCTCCTTGATGCTTTGATGTCACCTTGAAGCCACACACTTTAAAATAGTTCTTCAAACAATTTATCCGTTATCCAATACTATTTGGATAAGAAAAATCCAAGCAAAGCATCTGCTTGAACAGCTGTTGACTAGTGCGAACATAAAAATGCTCTCAGTTGAGACAGACCTATTGAGAACACAATAACTTCCACATATTGTTTGTTTAAAGATTTTCGTTCGGTGGAGGAAAAAATGATGTTATTCTATATCTGACGTATTAACACAGTCACTATTTTTAAGTTTGCAGACACCAATTAGTTTCTTTTCCGTAATTATTTGACAAGGGATAAAACGCATTAGGTAACCAATGAAAACGACAAAAAGCTGTCGGTGTCACCGGGCGTCACTAAAGGATTCAGTCGTTTGTACTTGTTTTTAGAAATACTAGAGCATGTTACACGAAGGTTTTTTTTCCCGGAATGCGTTGCATTGACCGGATAATTCTACATTTGACAATAATTCTAAGGTCAGTGAACAATATGTCCATATTTTTTATGAATAGTTTCCCACAGCAACCAATGTTGAGATTGATCTTATAAAGTCCAGGAGAATCAAAGTTACATTGATGCCAACTTAACTATAATAGAGCCATATCCACTAATAGCTGGTTGATTTATGACCTGACTATTAATCTCCACATTTGGCAGGCATGATTGCTTTTCTACAGCCATGATTGCTCATCTAGTGTGGAACATTAAATACAGAATAGCATCGTATCACTTAACTGAACAATGCTACAGACCGGGTAATTTTCCAAACAGTTAGTACTAACGCTATGGAACCGTGGCGAATGCGAGCAATGCTTCAACCTTGCTCTGCGGTACCAAACATTTTGGAATTAAATATCAGCTAATATGATGGACTAGAGAGCGCTAGCCGACTCTTATCGTGCTTTGGCTGCAAGTGTATTGTTGTGTTCCAAGCCAAATAAAAACCAAATAAACACCTTATGACTGATAGAAATGACCATAACAAGAGTTCCTTTTTTGTATATTTTTTTGAATATTTTTTCTCAGAGACGTTGGCCTGTAACAATAATGAAAACAATATACCCATCGGGATGCCATTAAGTGTTAAGAGTCAGAATATCTAAAAAAATATATAGCATGATCCATAAGGCTCACGTCTATTTCAATTATTTTTTAATAATAAAATAGGAAGGGTTGAGCAGATTAAAGCAAAATCATAATTCTTAAATGTTCACGTCTATCCACAACTGAAATATGTTCATGAATGTGAGCCCTCCGGCTAAGTACAGTTTGTTAGAAGAGTATCAATGCTGTCTTTACCTAGCACTGGGAGAAAATAACTTTCCAACATGATAGAAACGCTTCATATCTTCGTTGTGCCAGTAATAAAGGAAGCTCCTTAAACACTTTTTCAGAACTGGATATCCATTTAACGTTCAAGAGGCAAAAAATATTTCAAGGTAGCAAGTTAATGAAAACTTAAGTTAGGTATTTTATGGTCTAAATTTATGTTTCGGCAATACTTTCTAAATTTTAATTATTTCGGCATCCTTTAGACGACATTAGTTTAGTGCATGTGAGTACTTTCTAAACTTTGCTTAGTTATAGTTATAAAATTGTATATTTTGAAAAACTTGTATACATGCATATATTTAAATTGATATCGGGTCTTGTGTGTTGATCTCTCTATCTCTAGTGATTCCCAAATTAGCTACATTGATTCACGGCTAACACTCAACACGATTTGATTTACAAGGGAGATGTTAGATCTTTCAGTTGGGGTATTATTATAAACACGCTTCCACGTAATCCGCGTTACATCTAAAATAACACGTCCGTGACACGTGTTACAAAGAATACCAAGTTAGCTGTGTGACAATTGGTCTGGAACTCTCAGAATTTCCACTGACAAGCTTAGCGTAATATAGTAAAGTGACTACTCCAAAAAAGGACGAACAATTCATATTGACTCAATATTTCGGTTTATTATCAAACCATCATCAGGAGTTTGATAATAAACCGAAATATTGAGTCAATATGAATGTTCGTCCTTCTTTGGAGTAGTCACCTTACTCTATTATGCTCTGGAACTGCTCTTTTACTTTTCACCGTTACGTTGCCTTCTTCTCTTTTTAACTAGAAGGCACTGCCGCACAATCTCAGCTCTCTGTGATGGTTTTCCGGGCAGTAAAATTAAACCCTATTAGCCCCAAGTGTCCCTCTGGTCAGACTTCAGTTAGAGTGGCAATCTCACAACCATCTCCCTACAGCCACTTGTAAGATTGACTTATTTGACATGGGAGAACACACGCCGCCAGAGAGGGTATCTTTCTATAAAAGCCAAAGCTAGATATTAACGGGAGTGCTACAGTAACCTCTTGTCAACAACAAAGGGCAACACCATTAGTAGACCATATAGAAGACATCCACAGATTTAAACAAACTCTCATTTTATACTCGTGGTAATCAACCACCAGTCTGTGTGACTTCTCTAAAATTAAACTACATTCATATCGTTTTAGTTATTTAGTGCTGGATATTGTAATTTAAAAATCTTTCCTAACCGTGCTGTAAGCGTCCCTGTTTTCCAAAGGCATTGTATATAAAGTCACTGAGACAAGTTGCTAAATATATCTTACTCTCGAGTTGTTATGGGCAACCATCAGACATTTCGAGAGAAATGATGAGATTGTTAATGGTATAGAATATATGCCAACAAAATATTTGGTGTGGGTTAAGAATAAATCAACATGCGGGCCGGTATTTCAAGGAAAAAGGATCAAACTCTAACAAGACTAAGAGTTACAAATTATCTACTCCAGACGGACGATTCTCCTTAACTAGTGTGTCCTTTACATTTCGGTTTGACTTATATGGCATATGACTTTGTGTAGGAGGGGAAAGTTATTACCTAGTGGAATTCAAACGGTTATTGGCTCTATCCAAAGAGATTTTCTTTTT
>JARFOD010089900.1:0-33186 GCA_031763545.1 Mopalia muscosa | reverse complement strand
TTTACATTATTAGAGAACACTTTGGGTGGGGAAAGGAAATATAATTTTGGTGGCCGAAGATCTCTGTTTACATTATTAGAGAAAACTTTCGGTGGGGAAAGGAAAGATAGTCTTGGTGGCCGAAGATCTCTGTTTACATTATTAGAGAAAACTTTAGGTGGGGAAAGGAAAGATAGTTTTGGTGGTCCAAGATCTCTGTTTACATTATTAGAGAACACTTTGGGTGGGAAAAGGAAATATAATTTTGGTGGTCCAAGATCTCTGTTTACATTATTAGAGAACACTTTGTGTGTGAAAAGGGAAGATAGTTTATCAGAGAACACTTTGGGTGAGGAAAGGGAAGATAGTTTTGGCAGTGACCGAAATAATATCTTGTCCTCAATCCGTGGTGTAACATTACTTTGTCACAAGGCATCAACAGAAAGTTTGAAATACCATGTTTAACTTTATAATCCACCTAAGACTTTAGACAGATCACAACTAAAAAATCTGACATGAGTAATTAGAGAAAAGTTTATGAGCCAATTTTTTTACAGTTCTCAGAAAATTAAAATTTTACAGCATGAACTTTCCAAATTTGGAGATAGCTACATGAAAAAGAAAAAAATAATAATAAACCAAATAGATTTTCCTCTGGTAAATATGAATAAGCTTTATTACACTCTGCTGTTTGAATACGAAAAGATGATAAAAGTGCCACTCTGTAAAGTATTATTTAATGTTGTATCCTTTCAAAAAGTATGGTTTTTACAAAAAGAAATAAATGATGATATTATACTCCAAATTTATTAAGCCTACTGCAATAGCTCTATTTCTATTTATAATGAAATACATTCACTTGGTCATTAAACCTCAATAAGGTTTGCATTAACATTTCTATTTGCATTATGACAAGGGAGATGATCCAGTTTTACAATAAGATTCTATATGCAGCTAAAATGTACATTCAGTGCACAATTTGTACTTCTATTTGGTCATGTTACTCATTATCCTACTAACAGGAGTGTATCACTAAATCCCCCATGGCTTTCAATAATTTTTATTACAGGGTAATTCCATCATATGTCAAAAGATTCCACAATCACATAACAATGCATTTAAATTCACAATGTGGGTATTTTCACTATTCCCAGTTGTTTTCTTCTTCATGTAAAGTGTGAACAGTACATGTAGTCACCCCTGGAAATTTATGCGACACATGGCCGCGTGAAATTATATGTCTGGTAAGAAATTAAAAAAAAAAAATTTTTTTAAATTTTTTTATAAAACCCACTCCAATATCGATGTCAAACAGAAGAAAAGTTGAATTGAACTTATTGCATAAAAGTTTAGCCTATAGCACATGATGCTTCTGATTTTTTTCAAACTGTATTTGCTGTATGTCAAGTCTGGTGAGAAATTTTAACCTGAAAATAAGTGGTTGCGAGATATGTTACTTTTTTTCCAAGGGTGCATGTAGTGTGGACAGATGGATGGACATGATGATGACAAAACTAAAGGACCAATTATTAGCAGAGAGTTAAGAAACCAGCAAAAAATCGGCTTCTATTTGCCCTTTTAGCTCGAAGATTATCAGGGTAGTAGAATTACCCTTTACAACCACACCATTAATTAATGAGTAGCTCTCATCCTTATAGAAGAAAACAATAAAGCCTCTTAAGAAAATCAAGTGCAAAAGATTTCCCTGCTAATAATTAATACATTAATTTATAAATCTCAGAAAAGATGAAAGGTCATGCTGCATCTGATTCTTGCTGTTTTTTATCATTAAACATTTAGAAATGTCAAGAATGATACTTCAACAAATTTATCTTCTGAAAAGCTATTTTATCATTTTAAGACTGTTTTGTACATGTATGTATGTTTTTGTGATATAGCTAAATTGAGATCATAAACATCGAAGACCGCAAAGTTGTTTTAATTGTTCGTTGAATGTTCTGCTTTAAGGCGTTCAGGAAGTGTTCAGAATGTGGCTTGCACAGTTTTGTTTGGAGTCTGCTGGAAATCAGATTTGATGGGGAGAAGAGTGTGGTGATTCAAATGAATTCATCTTCCATTGATGCAAGACTTTTCATTAATGTACAACAGCAATCAAATAGCTATGCATTCAGAACAAACTATTTAGCCATTACCAGGAGTGAAGAAAACAGTAAGTTATTAAATAGCATCTGACAGCTAAACTTACTTATACAAGCACGAAGATAACAAATATTTTTTTACAACAGTGAAAATTGATGATGTGTAGAGAGATTAATAGATCTGTGAATAAAATAACTGTTGGCCAAGTATACATTTAGCATGTACAGAGATGAATAGACGGTCTTCCTGTAAAGTAAATTGCTTCAGCACAAACAAAATTGATAATCAGTGGGGTAAAAACTGTTTGCAGTTATCAAGCCTTAAATGTGCCAGATAAGGGTATCATATAGAGAGGTGTTTCATGTTTGACAGCGAGAGAGATGAAAACTCATCAACTATTTACAAACACAAAATCTTACAATCCTCAAAGATTTGAATTATTGATGGTTCTTCTTCCAGTTTAAACACAAGACTCCGCCAGTATCATAAACTGAGCTTTCTATGAAATACAACTTGTATTAACTGGGTTTTTTTTATCATAAAAAAACCCAACAAATCCTCAGATAAAAAGACAAAGTAGGAAACTGCGTTACACATGTGGCTATGCCATTCGGAGTTGTGTTTTACGACTTTAACAGTGTTATATGTTTAATGCTTCAATTCCTGGGATTCTATGTTTTGCTTTGTGTCTAGGGTTGTTACACTAATGACACAGTGCCAACAGAATGTGTTACATTAACCCCAATGTCAGTCAACAAACTATCATAAGCCAGGATAATAACAAGACACCAAACAAAGACACAAAAAAAATCATCTCAGAGTATGGGCCAATTGGAAACTTCCCAAGGGCTTAGGAAGAGGGGTGTCCACCCATTCTTTGGGCACCCTGAATTGAATAATTGTCTCATTTGGACACCCTGTTTTAAGGAACTTTAACATGAAGGAGACAGTGAAGCAAACTTGTCATTTTGGACACCATACTTTTGATTTTTGGCAGTATATAACAAATGAAAACTGGTTTCTTGCCTATATGAAAGAGTTGTTTAAAATACAGCAAGTGTTTAAAGATGCAATAGCCATATCATTCAAGAATATAGTTTTTTAATATATATATTTTATCATATTTGTTTGCCATGTGTATTATTCCAGGCTCCTCTCTATTAAACCTCTTTGTGGATTTTGCATCTCAATCCAGACAGCCCTTACCAATGCATGTATGAGCTGCTTCAAAACGTGTATATACAGGTTTAATTATCATGGGTAAATTGCTACAGGGAATGTAAAATGCAACAAAGACTTTATATAAGAACTCAGTTTGATGAATACAAGGCTATTGTGTTCTATATGTAGTGTGCACATTGTACTTGAAATGCATTTTACATTTCACTGTATGCATATGGTTGTTGTTGTCCAATAGAGCAAATAGAGAAGGAAGTATATTAACAGGAACACTTGCCATCCTGAAATAAAACAGTTTCATAAGCATAGCCATCAGGCCATTTCTTGGTGCACACACTAGTACTTCATATCATAATTTAACTTACAGAAACATTGTTGATAAGAACTATCGTTATAGGGATTTCTCATTCTAGGGGGTTAATGGGACAACACCAAGCTAATTTCAGAGAAGTATACACAGCCATTTTAGTTAGAGAAAATGTATGAGGGCCCAAGCTTTTTCAAACCTAAATTAATGTCTATATATTATGATTTTCATAAATACCTGTTAAAATCAAGGTAAAAGACGATTCATAACCCTGATTATGGTCTAAAGAATTTGGGATAGGAACCTGGTAGATTTTTCTAAAAACTGTGATGAATCTGTACATGGTAATAATGAAAGTACTAAACTTCCTTCATGAATTGCATATAAACCATTAGAACAATAAGTTTATCTATGGGGTTTATTCCACCTTTACACATATAAATGTCAACCCTAATTCATCTAAGAATGCTACTCTACTGAACAGATTTGCATCATTGATGGCAATTTTCTTAACAGTATATATTTACAGATTTTTATAATGAATAATCTAAGTTGAATTCATTGATTATGTCCTGAATATAATGCATATCACAAATAATGTACCTAACAGCCTGTTGGTATTAATCCATTCCAGTGGCTACAAAAATACATTAAATACAATATTATATACATACCTTTAAAGTTTCAAAAATTTCAAATTTCTTGACAAACATGTATGTCACATTAATTTGTGCACAAAATAAAAACTACTGAATAGGTAGAACTTCTCATGCCAGTTCTATAGGTCACATTTACGCCATGTTTCTGAAAGATGGTTATACACCGTAATTAAACAAATGCTTGGACAATATTCTTATTTCAAGCAGAAATTTTAAAAAAAATTAATTTCCATAGGGCACTATTCAATGCATTGATATATCAATTATAGACATGACGAGCCACAGGGGTGGAAATGTATAACATGTTATGTCAGGCATTTTTCCAATTTTGTCCTGCAGGCCATTTAACACGATGTTAAATTCTGGGGATCTTTACAGGACAATCTTAATTTTTACTAGACATATCCTGCAAATGTATTGTTATTTCCACCCCTGTATGTATAATATATCAATTATTGTTTAGCAGAATCAGGAATTGATAATGCATTGATGCATCAATTGTATGAGTTTAAATTAAATCCAAATCCCTGTGCATACCTTCAAGAAAATATAATATTATATTAATTGTATAGACTGAATCCTGAATCAAATAAACTGACCTGAAGAACAAATACCTTCACTACCTTCATTTGAACAGAGTGCTATATAATCAATTCCTGGCTCGGAATCAATAGACTATTGAAAATAAATACATCATACATCAGATGTAAGCTGAGAGCAGCAGGGGTACAATAAACTGTTATTCATGCAAAGAGCAAGGAGACCCTTCAACAGAAGCAAGTATTAATAATAACTGTAAATATTATATACTGAACAATCACCACACAAGTAACGGGATTTGCCTTGGTTAAGTTGCTGGTAATTATAAGTTATAATGCTGCATCACAGGTTGCTGCAATATTTGGACCAGCATTACATTAGTTTTCTGGTAAATAGGACTAAAGCCAAACTGTCTCATAGTTTGATTCTCCAAGGTCTCATTCAACGGGTTGAACATAGTATGGAAACGTACCACTGGATGAATGATTAGCTTGTGAACAGAGTGATAAACTAAACTGACAGGAAATTATTGACACAGTGCGGACATGATCAAATAAAGACAGTAGTTGTTACCCAACAGAGGGAATAGAGATTTTTGAAACATTATGATGTTGGTAGTTAAGCAGACTTGGTGAAATCTCTCTGGAGGCAGAGAATTAGATAGACGAGAATGAAACCCACTCTCCTATTAGACTAGTGAAACTCTTGTGAACATTAGATTAGAATCTAGTGAGCTTCTAAATTTTCCTGATTATATTTTGATATCAGTCTGAGTTGAGTAACTCAAAGAGGATGTCATGTTTTAGTTTCAAATCAAACATCAGTATCTGTTAAAGTGCTTCCCCGTTTCATGGTGATGAGTGCAATGTCAGCAGGTATGATGTATCCCTGGAATAGGGGTATCAATGTCATCAGATATAGCAACATACCATATCAGTCAGTTGCCGTGTTTGTAACAATTATTAAAGTTGACGATTACGTGAGAAGAAAACTCTCCAATTTCAGCCAGGTAATATGATCATAATAAATGCCAATTAAAATCTTTACAAATAATATCCCAACACTGACCTGATTGTATGTACAGTAAATATCAAACAATAAAATCAAAATAAATCAACAAAATCAGCATTTAAGTGCATTTCAATAAAAAAAAACAAAAAAAAACTTTGAACGAAAGCATTGATTGATTAATTTGTGTTTTACACCCTGCTTAAGGGTATTTCACTTATACTACAGCAGTGTATTCAAACAAAAATTGGCACTTGCACAAAAAGATGTGAAGCATTTCCATAATATTTGAAAGTTGATTTTCCCCCAGTGCTAAGCAAAGACAGTATTGCTAGTCTTCAAACAAACTGCCAGAGGACCATAAGCATTGAAAAATGAAGCTAATCTCGCCAACATGTATTCTACATTCATATAAATCACATCTACTGTTATAAGTATAGAAGGTTGTTTGAGAGAAAACAGGTCTCTCCTCCCTGGCATCTACATGTATAACACATACACATGGGAAGATCAGTTATATGTGCAAAAATACTGACAATACATGACAAGAAAAATATACCATAAAATCTGGTCTTTGAAGACAATATCAGCATGCAGGTAAGGTGTAAAGAGTTTATACTTATACTACACCCTTTGTTACAGATAATAAAGTCCAAATTCATGACCAGGTGGAAAATGAAATCATTGCACAATTAAATCAGTTAAACAGGTTAACAGAATAATCAAATTGTTGAAAGGATCCAATCAGATAAATTATCATAAACTTTAGATAAAGGTTTCTTCACCAATAATTGATCTAAATCTCATAAAATACCAGGAAACTGCTGTGGAGATATTTTTTGAAACAGGATAAATTTTAGAAAAAGCATGAACCTAACATACAATAAATGGCTGTCCTGCCTTATGAAATGAAGACACACTCTAATGATGTGTCCAGCTAGAGGCTATTCAGTTATTATAATAGTCCCTTAGTCTGATCAATTCTTGGGGAACATGTGCCTGATGCTATTTACACCACATGCCTTTCATGAGCATGTCTACATTAAATCGTTTGGGCTAATCCATATCTGCATCTACAGTTCACCCACTACATCAAGAATGGCTCATAGTTCCTGAATTGATGCACACAAGAAATGGCCAACAGGAACTATCTGAAAAAGTAAACTTGATTAAGACTAATGAGACAACACATTTTGATTATCTAAAGTGGTTTCTAAAGCATTCATAATATTGTACACATATGGTTGGCCTCCACACTGATGATGTTTAATTTCTACCCCTGTCAACAGACAACAATTTCTATAGTTCCCTTGGGCATTAGTTTAAGAGCTAACTGTTTAGTTAATAAAAAAAACACTACCACCAGTTAATGATGAGAAGTTTGTAAAAATGTCACCTGTATTTCTATATGAAAGTGTGAAAATATAAATATTGTGGATGTTAGAAGACTATTAATAATATCAGAAGTCTATCAAGCGGAAATATGAAACAAGCCATTACCCATTGTCAACAGTATTGTGAGTTTCATAGTGTCATGAGAGTGATTGCACAAGAAATGGGTGATTACATTCGTTTCGCGCAGTTTGAATGTCAGAATCTACCGCCGCCTTATGGATCAAAAATAACCTTTGCCAAGTGGTAGAAATAGCTTAGGCATGATTTACCCAGGATTCCACTTTCAATTCATGTTTTTTAAAGGTTTCTCTATTTCTCGCTAGTCGCTACAGGGTGCTTGTCAAGTGCTGGGTTAGTCACAATGTTGTTGAGACTGGGTAATAGTTGGTTTTATACTTCTGCTCAATAGACTTATGATAATATTGAATATCCCAGCCTCAAAACATATATACATGTACTTGAAGCAAGCTAAACTAAGTTGATTTTATTTTTCAAATCAAGTAATAACTATTGAAAGGTTAGTATAAGCCATGAAAGAGTCAAGATTAAGAGAAGACAAAGCAGTCGAAGACAGGATTGTTGATGAACTAGAGATCGACTTCGCCTGATTCCCGTTGGCTTCATGTGACTTCGAGCATACCTTATTTGTTAATATTTTAAAATATTTTTATCGCTGACCAGTGTAGGAGCAGTCATTTCAAGAATATTAAGATGATCATCTCATAAGTGAAAAAATAGCTTTTGGTGCAATGTGTCATCCCATTTGTTACTCCAGTTACAAAGTGGCTTTACATGTATGCCATTTACACTGGACCTCGACACCTTAGATTTGCTTTATAGTACTTAGAAAAGCTTATCACAGGTCATCATTCATGCTTATCCTATTGTCTGTTGTCTTCTCTATCATGAATATGTTTACCAGATCTGTATAGCATTTGGTCCAGATATCAAATTTTAAACAATTACTTCGTACAGGTGGTGCAATTTGAATGCAGTTTTTTTTAAAATATATATTGTGTGTTGATCACAACTGTTTGATAGCAAGTTTCTTCATGATAGAGGTTTATTGAAGAAATGCCAGGGATTGCCAGATTACAGCTCATTTATAAATTCCTCCTTTATCCCAATAATGACGTTGACAGTAAGCCATATCAGGAAATGGTCAGTTTCTTGGAAATGAGCCAGACCAAGGAGCTTCTCAAGGAAACTGACCAGTGTGATGTCCAGCCAGCAATTGACTGCCAGAAAATCACCCAACCAAAGACCTAGCTGGTCTTTATTTGTCACTCACTCACATACTTGGAAGGCTCTGTTGATTTAAATGAAATTGGCTGGAGCTAATCAAATGACCACTATTCATTAGTTCTATGTCATTTCCAACTTGATGTAGCTCAATAAAATGTTCTACTTACTTCCATCGGCTAATTAAATGGCAATAAATGTGCTGTTTGATTACTTAAAACCTTTAGGAAAGGAAAAGTTTTAACCTCAACACATATAAAATAGAGTACATTTATAACTATACAGAGATATTATGGCATCAAAACTGAAAATACCATAAAATATATTAAATTATTAAAGATGAAGCAAAAATTGCAAACTGCATAAGATTACCTAATATTATTGTATATAGAGTTATTGTTTAACGGCATGGTATATAACCTTATATGTAGTTGTATATTATTACATAAATAATTATTTTCATATACCTAACAATGTATCTAAAAAAAACACAAACTCAAAATTTAAAGTCATTGTTTTCTGTAATTCTTGTAGAATGAACCATCAACTGTACTATCAGTCTGTCTTGCAGGACTACAGTAGCAATGTAAAAGAAAGAAACTGGACAAAAAAAGTTCACTGTAATCTTCTCCACTTGCACGTCTTTTCTAAATAATTCAAATGCTGGATAATTATGTGGCTCATCATGTTCCCCCCATTGTCACTTTTTTTGTACTTAAATTGGCATTAGAGTCTGGCTCCTGCATACACAAACAGCCAAAGAGATACATCTGGCAAAACCTTAGCTTTGACATTAACGGATGAGACTGTGTGGTCGTTGTGTTACACAGGACTTATCATTAGGCCTACTCATTACATTCTAAATAATAAGTAAATAGAAAATTATTACCACAGCCTTTCACTTTAATACTTTAATGATAAAAACCCTTTAAATAAAAAACAAATTAAAAAATCGTTACACTTCTCTTATGAATGGACTTTACACAGTACATGTGCTCAGCCATCTCTCCATTCCCCCTTTTTTAAAAACTGTTACATTCAACATGCTACATGTACATACACTTTGCATTGGTACTGAAATAATCAATATGGACAAATCTATGGTACTTCATAATCATGACTACTTTCAGAAATAGATAATGACACACAAAGAATCAAAATAGTATTCTAAGATTGCCCGTCAATAATAAGAGGTAATATTGAAGAGATGCTTTTAGCTAGAAAACGAAGCTGATGTTCATTTGAACTGGAATACATCAATAGAATGGTAAAGATGTCATCAAACAGTTAGATGGATTCCCTATGTAATTAAACTGTCATTCAGCAATAGTGGACCCTGTAACATTGCTCTTCCAAGAGTCTCTGGAGACAAAGATGCTTTTTCCTGTCTTGATTCCCTTTGTGCTCATATCCTCCAGAACAAATATGTATAGGTTTAACAAGGCAGCCAGGTTCATTATGGAACAGATTGAGAAAGGCTCTTTCTCGCCGAGACTAAGGACAGGTCTCCATCCGTTTGATCGGATAGCTGTCAAAACACAATACTATCAATTTGTCGATGGTTTCAATCAGGGCAATCATAATTTCATGTCTTATCAAAAGTGAGGCGCTACTTAACCAAGTCTTTATTAATATGAGAATGTTCTTAAAGAGACTATGATAGAGAAATAAGAGAATTAATTAATAAATATTTTTAACCTTGAGTCATTTATTCCTGAAATCACAGAAGGAAACTGTTGTTAACAGGGTAAAGATATTTATTAGAGATTTATACACAAATAAAATGGTGAAGATAATTGAATTCAGCCTCAAAAGATATTTTGTTTAATTTATCCGTCACTTGGCCAAACTGAAGATATGGCATATTAATGATTAATTAATGAACTTTTGTTTTTATATATTATTTCCTTAAAGTATACATATATTTATGTGTCTGCTAAAGCTTATATGACTCACCCAAGTATACATATATGTGTCAGCTAGTGCACATATGACCTACCCAAGTATACATACATAAACTAAAGGTGCCAAGTTCAAAACCCAGTAGAGAAAAGCAAATTTTTCTCTCTTTATTTTTTCAAAATATGTGTATACTAAAGTCAATATTACCCTCCAAAGTATAAAAAATATGTGTCTGCTAAAGCACACCAGACACACTTAACTATAATAAATGATAAGCTAGGTTTTCCCAAAAATAATTCACATGAACTAGTCAGTTGTATATTTTATTTGCACAAATCATTAATTTTTTTGTTTGAATGGGATTTAACACTGTACTCAAATGGATAAATGAAGTCGCACAGGACATCACTGATAACAGTGACGAGACAAGATGCTAAAGAAGACATCACAAGCCTATCAACTTTGTGTTAGCTTTGGAAACAAATTGATTTATTTTGTTTGTTTGATTGGTGTTTAACGTCATACTCAAGGGTATTTCACTTATATGCCGACGGATAGTCCACTTCACACTGTACACAGCCTTATTACGGTGGAAAAGTGGGAGGAAACCTCGTAAAAACCACCGCCGCATTTGCCGGAGCCACAACATGTGACTCGCTCATATACTTGATTGTAGAAAGGCGGACTCGAACCCGTGAACGGTAAATCAAAGCATGTTCAGTTCAGGAAGCGCACTCGCTACCACTGAGCCACGGCCCCTGGAAGCAAACTGAAGCACCCAGATGAACACTAACCATTTTAGTTTGTCTTTTATTTGGTGTTTATCCACATACTCAATGGTACATATTTCACTTTTATGACAAGTTAGTCACCATTGCCTGTAATTGGTGTAACACTTTAAAAACCCCTGGGATAATGGCCGTCAGCTGAAAATTTCACTGCTTTATCTGATTCGTTTGTTTGTTTGGTTTTTAGGGTTTAACCTTGTACTCAAAAAGAGATTTCACTTATATGACAACATATTATACACTCTAGCAATGCTCCTTGTTTAATTACAGTGGAAAACCGAGAGGAAACCTGGTAAATACCAACCCCGCTATTGCAGAAACCACATTGTGTGACTAGCTCATGTAACTTATGGTCGACAGACAGACTCGATCCTGTGAATGGTGCAACAAAGTGGGATTAGTAAGAGCACTGGCTAATCACTAAGCCACAATCTCTGACCTAATTGGACAAGGTGAATTTGGGTGGGGCACTTATAAGTAGGTTCAGCAATAGAATGCACAACAGACTGAATTTCTATTTGTTTTTGTTTTTTTTAGCGTATCCGTACTTTACAACGGTGTTTATAAATGCAGTAAATGTTGATATTTTGAAAACACATACATGTAATTCTTTTCAATTTTCTGTTGATTCTCAGTTCATTCATAGTTTAAACATTTCTACCTAGATAAACAATAGTTTTCACATTGAAATTGCTAATCCCATTTTTTTAATAAACATAATTATCCTATTTAATACAATTCTTGAGATATGTTTTACATAACTTTGTGTAGCACAAAATGTGCATAATTTGAAAACCTTAAATTCTGTTAAAGCTTTGTTAATAAGGTATTGTGGACATGCAATATTCAAGACAATCATAGTGATATTATCAGAAGCAAATTAAGCTTATTTCATTCTAGATCAGTTGTTGTTTCAAAGGCTTCAGTATATCAATTCCAGCAATACCATATCAATTACCAGCACTATAAGAGGACACTTCAAGAGGAGTGCTTTCCTTTGGTTCCATAACACTAATAACAGATATCATTCAACAGATATCATTTAACCAGAACAGGAAATTGCTGCTCACTTGATGTGAAATACATCAATAGAATGCTGAAGATGTCTCCAAAACAGCCAGATGGACACTCTGTAATTGATCTGTCAGTCAGCAAATACTTCACCTCTCTTATAGTATTTCTCTAGATGTGATGCCAGAAATGTCATTATTAAACCAAAATGATCTAGTGTGGCTAAGAGATAAACATCTTTCTTGTCCCTACTGATACATACAGAAAGCACATTATCCCATCACCTGAGTCTAGGTGAACAGTGCAGGGAGCCAAGCCTGAAAGCACCACCACTGTATGCAGCCCATAATGAACTGCTTGGGGACACTGATGTTCTGTGCAAATTCATTAATACAATTGGCAGAAAAACTCTTGAGCAGTATTTTGTGCAATACACAACATGTGTTAATGAAATTAATAAAACAAAATTAAGAAGTCCTTCAAATCAATTGTTTCATTTGTAACACTCTGCATCCTTACATGGCCACCAGCAGTACTCGATTGGCTGTGATTGTACTTATGTGAAAACAGTATTTAGGGAGGCTTCAATGTGGTGTAATCATGTCATAAAAAAGATTTCACTCCATTTCAACAGTCCTTAAACTTTAATTTTATAGAGCTTTGACTCAAATCAGTGTAGAGTGGCTGATGTTTCTACTGTACATGTATCTCAGGTTTCATAATTTCAAATATTAGGGAGAAGGCTTTTGTAAGGGTATAGAGTTTTCAGGCCATGCGAACGCTTGCTGATTTGTCAGAGATTTTTCCATATTCCACATCGATGGTGTGACTTTTTAATATGTAACCTTGTCACATCAGTTAGAAACAATAACATAAAAACTGTAATCAAAGAACTCATAACTGAAATATTTCACATGAAGCAATCATTTTATGTTAGTGCAATGTCCCTCATTTTGATTGATTGGTTCATTCATCATTGCTAATAAATAGGCTGTGTGTTTCACAAATATGAAAATGACTGGATATACATGTACTATATAATAACTACTGTCGCATCACCAAATAATCAAAACAATGTCGCGCTTTGTTGGAAAATTAATGCTTTTCTATTGCTCAGTCAAGCCAGTGAGTGAATATACTTGATACACACAACACTCAACCAGAGAGACCCCTGTTTTGTACTTAAAAATATTAGTATGTGTCAAAAAAAAATTGTGGGAAAAATTCCAATATTGATTTTCATGGTTAATCTAACAACAAATCCACAGGGAAAAAAACGAGTAGTCAAGCTGTCAAAGAAATCCTTATAAATTGGAAATACTGTGCACAGCTATATTTAACCCTTGCCTTCTGAGCAAACAAATTTGATTTATTGAATTCTAACTCTTTTTCAGGATGTTTTTTTATCCTCTGGGCTGCTATGGGCTTTGTTTATCAAGATTCATTGATTAGAAAGTTTTATTTGTCAAAGACAACACAGAAAAGGGTTCATGAAAATTTAGATTCAACTCAAAAGTTTAACTTGTTTAAGAATTATTGCTTTCTATCTGCAGCCAATAAGTCTTGATAATGTCAGAAATAATAGCCCCAATAAAATATGATATCGAAATGTTTATATGAAAAATGTTTGATAGGGTGAACAATGATATAGAGTTTGATTGTTACAACAAGAATAATAGTTTTAAAGAAAATAAATCTTAGATAATTAACGCTATCAGAATCCTGGTCTGTTAACTATGAAAAGATAGCTTCATTATGTGACATGATTGATCATTGGGCCAAAGTCTCACAGCTATTTTGTTAGATAAGTAGGATATTGTGCAGATTGAATTAATAACATGTGATCTTTAATCACGGAATCATTGTTCACCGGGATACACATTGAATAACTTAAGAGTTTTGGTGTTTAAATTAAAACATTACAAAATAAACTCAAAATAACATTCCATGGAGAAGGTCAAGATGTTGTCTGATGGTGATTGCTAGAATGTTCAACAAAGTCTTATAGAACTCTGCCATTAATGAGGTATGCCTCCAGCCATATTTGTAGAGTGTAGATCCTTTAAGGTTTGCCATCAATGGATGAAGGAGGTTTACTGCTGATTGAAAACGTCTGCTGAAAACCAGCACACATACAAACACATATAAATTACCCACTGTTTGACACTTGTAAAGTGAGAGGCAATCTAGTAGACAGATACAATTACAATTAATTATCTCTAAGGTCCCAAACAGAAAATAATGATCTTCTCACCAAATCATTATTTATTCTATCTTTTCCTTACAAATAGCCATCTACATACCTTGATGAACACATCACAAGTGTTTATAAACATGACATGGACAGTAAAAAACAAATAGATATGGAACATGAAATTCGTCTAAATATTTGTTTTGCCACTTCTCTTCACATTAAATATTTGTAATTTCTTAATTTCTGTATTTCTTTATTATTGCCAGAAATGTTTTACCTTGTCTCGTGGCATTTGATATTATTCAGTTGTTAGCATGTATCTCATAAAATATCACTATAACAGTAACACAAAGTCCAGATTAATTAGTGTTTTACTCTATGCATCAAAGGTATTTCAATTATATGATGTCATTGTACTTCAACATTAAATAGCAGTAATGTAGGTGTCAAGATCCATTATAAATGGCACTACACAAACTTTGGCACTTTCATATAATTTTAAGCTAAACATGTTGACACTTTGGAATGAGCTGCAAGAATAAAGAATGTTGTGATGAGTACCAGAGATTGACTTGACATCACAATATGGCTGATGATGTCAGAATGTGATGTCATCTCTAGGACATATTTTCTGAAGAGTAAGATTACTTTAGTACTGTGACACAACAAAACACAAATCTAGAGTAGAATTATAAGATCATGTATTGTGTGAGATATTTGATTAATGTTCAACAAAACTTCTTTCAGAAAATAAATTGTATGTCTCTTCTTGCACTTTCACTTGATATTAAGATCGTAAGTATCGAAATTCGGTTTTGAGCTACATGTAATAGATCTTGATGATGTGAAGACCTTCATTACCATAACATGGCTGTTGCTTTGTTTGGTTACAAAAATGATTTTTCACCATTGTTAACTACAAACAGAATAACTTTTCAAAGTACACTGCTATTACGCTTCAGGCGACAAAAATGATATAATAATAGTTGCAGACCAGTCAGTGGAAGTAAATGAGAACTATTGAATTGTATTAAGTCTCATATCTGAATCGGATGGTTGAAAGGTGATAAGCTGTGCACAACACCATGCCCAAGTTTCTTTAGTTTTCCCTAGCATTACTGGTAAACTGTAAGTGCGAATAAAAAAAAAATTAAAAAATTAAACAATGAAAGCTTAACCTTCAACAGGACAGTTATCTGTAAAGGTTAATCTTTCAATCTAATCATTATTGTCACAGCCTTTCTAGCTTTTATCAATCAATGACATTCCATGCTCCATTTTTGTTTTTATCAGGAAACTAAAAAGAGTGGAAAAAAAATCCCACTATTCGACACTTCCAATTTAAAATTAATGTAAACTATATGGTTTTAAACGTTTTGAATTTCATTTTAATTTAGTTTCGTTTTTGCTTTAAAAGGGAAAGAGGAATGATCAATTTACTTCTACACGTATGAAGTATACTACCAGACATAATTCCAGACATTCAGTACCCAACATAAAACGAGGTCTGGATTTTAGTACTGGAGCCTGTAAGGTATGGACCCCTCAATATGAACAGCGATTGTGTAAGCATAGCCTGTTCACAATTCCCAATATATTTTTAAAGATAAAAGTATGAAGGTAACTGATGGGTTGATTGATTGGTTGATTACTTTTTAGCACCCTGCTTATAAAGGGGAAACCAATGTACATGAATTCAAACATTCATTTGCCCCATTAGAGAACCAATACCACAAAATGGGAAGCATCTTTCTTCTGTTGCAAAATTAATTGTTCAACAGTGCTTACACAAGAGTGTGGTTGGAACATAAGGCTCTTTGAAAGTGTACTGGAGGTGAAAGAAAGAAAGCCACTAATCAACTTGTATAGAATAGCTTGTATGATTGATCACCTCTTTATGTGTGTCAGACACTGTTTAAAAAATAGAACAGCATATAAGAAGGCAAGAATTCACGCCTTGATAATTCACAACCACCATGAATATTCCAGACAAGAACGTTTCCATGACAACTATTAGAGTCACAGGTAAACATTACCATTGTGGTTAACTGCTTAAATAAATGGGCAAGCAGTTTACATTACGTCACACTGATCTGCATACCGCCATATTATAGCAAGGCATAAGGTATAATATTTCTTTATAATATTCACTTCAAAGCTAACACTAACTGATTTCTAGTTTGGAAAGGGAATCATTGTGACATGGAATATTGATTTTATAATTAAGTTTCCATTACCTTTTTTTGTACCAGTGTATAAACATATGTGCAACAATTAGTAGGACTTGGTAATTTAATGTACATGTAGACCTCTGGCTGATCTTGCCTTATCCCATGACCTAACAAAGACAAAAAATAGGAAATATTTCAGTTTAGGCAACAAACTTTATGCTGGTGAAAAAATTTATGCTGAATTTTTTTTACCAATACTAAGCATAAAATTAGGAAATTAGTTTTCAAATTATGAAATCATTTAGAAAATGATGGGGATTAATGGCATGATCACAGCAGCTTTGGCTCCCCGGTGATTTTCATATGTTGATGTGTAGTTCCAATAACAATTTTTTTAGGCTGTAAGTCCACTGAAATCTTGCTGACTAACACATATTGCTGATATTAAATTGAAATGACTATGTGTGGTTTGGTTTATTCTAAACCTATGATGACTTTCTTCCTTACTACATAGGTACTAGGTACATGGTCATTATCTTGGCATGTCTGTAGGTCGCCCATAATCACTAGAGATTAAGATCTATTTATAAATTGTATCTGGGAATTTATCTCAAATGTGAGATGATTCAATGGGTTTAATTAATCCACATGATCACATCCCTATGCCAGTGTGGTTTATTTTAAAAAAGAACGTTTTTCTTTAAAATTGATCCAATAAGCCGTGGATAGCGAATAATTTGAACCTCTAAATCAAGTCATGCTGAAGATTTTTAAATAGATCTTATTATCCAACTGTTATGGGTTTAGAAATACACACATGTTGATTTTGGCAGGATAAAGCATGCATCTACATGCATCCAGATTTAAGATTCCAAATGAGATCCAATGGCCATTGATACTGTAATCCAATACAGCAGCATTGTACAGTGTATGAGTAATAAGACATATTTCAGATTTTTCAACAATCGTACATGTATGTACTGTTAGATTTTAGCCATGCCTGAAATTGAAAAATATAGCCACAAATGTGTGAGTCTGAAACATTTTTTGCAAGTTGTTAACATAGGGCTGTATAGGAAAAGCCAGTTGAGTTCACCAATGCCGCAACAGGGATGAGATTCATTAGCTTGTATGTAATTTGGTGATCACAAAGCTAACAAATATCAACACTGAACTAAGGTAAATTTACCTTCTATATTATAAATAAAAATATTTTAGTGATAGTAAAGCAGACAAATATTCCAAAATAACGAAAATACTGACAAATATACTGTCTGATCAAAGTGAGGAGTTCTGAAAAGACAGTGCAACCACAAAGTTCAAAGTTGCTCAAACCATTAACTTGGCCCTTATAAGTTTGACCACCCCTGACGCTTTAACACAGTGTATTACTTAGCACTCCAAACACCAAAGCTACTGTCTGATTTTGTGTTTACAAAAATTAGCAATATTTAGATAGGGGTCACATGGCCAAACCTCTGACACACCACATATGGTAGGAACCAGTAGGGTCTGTCATAGGCAGACACCTTGAAATACTAAAACTTGAAAGATTCTTTGCACATCACAATTTTGTGCTGATAATACATGAATAACTACTAATTAAGCATAATCAGATTTGTATTAGTCATAACAAACTCAATTTAACAAAAAATCAACCTGAGTAGTTTTTGAATAAATTTGTATCCTGCTAAATGATAAATTAAGTCTTTATCGCGACTGCCAATGGGACTAATTTTTTATCATCATTTAACAAAGTTCTTTATTATCATATTTCTTGCCAATACAACTGTTGGAAATTGTACAGATAACATCCTAGGTTCTTTTTAGATATTTGATCATCTTTGGATTTTTTATCACCTTTGTCATTTATAACAAATAGAAGCAGGCCATTTTGTATTCATTATACATGTAAACCTTATTGTCTCATTATGTCTTTCAATGAATTAGGATGAAACTTCAAGATCAATGTATAGAGAGAGAAGTCTACAATGGGATATGAAGCAAAGAAACATATGTGCCACAGTTAGTAGGACCTTGGCTATTTAATGTAAATGTCGATATCTGAATGATTTTAATTAGCTATAACTTAATAAGATCTTGCCTTTTTCAATGACTTACCAGACAAACAATACGGATTCTTTCAGCTTAATAAAGTAAAAAAGTTCAACTTAATGGTGGAGCAAAAAATTAATGCCGAGTTCTATTTACCAATAGTAACATTTGAGCATATAATTTAATTTTTAGTGAGCATATTAGAAAGTCGTTTAGAAAGTGTAAGGGAATCATGGGATGTTCACAGCAGCTTAGGCTCCACAGTGATTTTTTTTTGTGATATGTTGTTTTGTAGCTCCAATGATCAGTATGGTTATGTGTATCATATTGTATTATAAACCAATCTCACCCTCTACATGTATTTATTTACACTCCAAATGATAAAAACAGGCTCAGTCAAATGAAGTTTGATGAAATGTAGACTGAAAATGACACCAAATCTTTACATTCATATTTCAGACACTTCAGATTTTGACAGATTCTACATAGAAACTTGCTTTTTTCTCAAAATACACATATTTTGTATTCACCAACAGTTGATTGTTTTACCTTTGTGTGAAAATAGAGCAATTTTCTCAGACAAACTTAATAAGCAAATATTAACACAGCACTGTCTACTGATCAACAGTTCTGTGCTGTTGGGGAAACATACCGTACAGGTCTTCCTATGGTTAGGCAAACTTATTTTCTCATGACGAAGGGCTTAGGCAGACACCCATCCAAATGGACACCCTGAAGCGAAAAATTGCCTCATTTGGACACCCTGTTTTAAGAATCTTTAACATGCAGGAGATAGGAAAACTGTCAAAATTGGACACCCAGTGATATGAAAAGTGAAGCGAAATGACCATTTTGGACCCCTACTTCTGAATTCTGGCTAACCCCCTGCTCATGACCTATTTACAAGTTGCCAAATTGTTTGCTGATTTTGTCTAAATATCCATTTTTTTTTTACTGATTTTGATAATTCAATCATCAATAGAAAAAAATTAAGCAAATTTTGCTATATTTTTAATAAATGCATATTTATGTTTTTATAAATACAACAAAACAGCAGCAAATTCAAATATTAGTTTATCTCACAAAATTTTAGAGGTCAGATTTTAAGGGTTATGTCAGTAAAGATTACAGCACAGGCCTGACAAAGCTTGGAAGTTAATCTTCCTCCAGTGCTAACTAAAGACAGTTACACTCCAAAGAAACTGCCACTAGCCTAATAGTATATCTGTTATAAAATATGTCCATGTATCACTGTAACCTGAAAAACCCTTAATTAGTTAATGTTGTCAGAGGCCATTAGCTGGCTGCTTGAATTCTCCGACACAAACACACTTGTTTACAAAATGAGAATAATGTGGATAACAAAGCAGCGAGTATTAAACAACAAAAGGCTGAGTTCCTGACAGTTTTCATCCGAGAACCTTATGATTACATGTAGCTTCTTGTATAGCTGGCTGTGACCTAACTATTAGCCACTCCTGTTATCATGGGAACAGGCAATTTCACATCGAATAGCATCTACAGTGTGTCTCTAATGAAAACAGAATTGCGAACCTTAGATTCAGACAGGCTCCATCTCCCTGTTGTCATTGAAGCATCAGGCTTGTGTCCTTTACAAAACCAAATCTCCTGGGTAAAGAGTCTGTCTGCTGGAATAATGAGTGCTTTGAGAAGGATGAGGTTGTATATAGTGTGGAGTGAATAAAACAAACAATCTAGAGTTAAAATACACTACATGTATTTTGAATCCTTCTATTGCTAGATGTACTGTAAGTAGTATAACAATATGGACTTTGAACTTTTTAAACATCTTCCGATAGCACAACTTTTTAAGATGTAGAATATCTTTTAACAAAATACTGTATTTGTTGATTTCAACAAATGTTCTGCAATAAACAATGTTTTAACATTCAGAGGTAATGTTTGAAAACTGCATTTTACAATTACAATACAAACATCTCTTTGTTCTTATTGCCATACAACATCCCAAAAATGTTTTAAATGTCATATATAGTGTGTTACTTCAAATAATTTGTAGATTGTTTGTTAATGAAATGATTTTTTTCTCCAACATTTGAAATTTGAATACTATTTTATGGTAAAAGAACTAAAAATGTAACAGAAATAATATCAGAATGTTATGGACATGCTTTATATAACATGCTTATAAAATGTTCAAATACCATCCATTTGAATGTTATATGAATTAATATCTTGGAATAAAAGTTGCAAGCGTTTATTTGGAATATTTTTACACAATGTTATTAAAATACTTTTATCTACATACATGTATGCTAGTGTGTGACCTTGTCACTTGTGATCAAAAAGTGGATAAAAAAGTTTTTGAAGTATTGCAGGAGGGACTCAAAGCTGTAAACATTATCTGCAAGATAACCAATGAACCTTAGGCCTCTAAAACATTTATGCAATGTTTACAGGTCTTACAAAAAACAATTGTGTGCAAGTTTTCAGACTAAACTACAAGAGGCATACATGTACTGGTGGAGTAAGTTAATTGCTTCATTTTTATTTCATATGCGCATTATCGTCTGAAAGAAACCCTATAATTTGGAACAATAAGAAGGAAGCACACTCGCTACCGCTGAGCCATGGCTGCAACCGGGTTTAGTTTAGTTTAGTTGAGTTATTTTGAAATTCAACTGTATATCTGATATGTTAATCTAAGTTAACAAAGAAATTTAACTCAATTTTTATTAGTTATTGTCAGAAATTGACAGGTAATCACTGGTCAAAGGCTTTTTTTCCCCTTCACAGGTAAGTCAACAGGAATAATCCCAAAAGTAAATTTTTTATCCCCTTTTACAGCTTAAGCTTCAACTATGCTTCAATTTAACTGTCAAAGTTGGAAACTTTTGGCACATGTTATAATAGATTTTTTATGTGATCACATATCCAGCATGTTCTTTTGTGTTTTACCAAAAAAATCTCAAAGAATAGAATACACCAGGTGCATGGCACCAGCATCGTATTTGAGATAACAGTACATGTAACACTGATACCTACACAGCCATACAAGTAAGTCTGTAAATTTCAACGTTGCTTATACTATATATTATATTGCAATTTGGGTATAAATAATCTGTTACAGTTATTTATGTGTACTATACTTAATTATCACTGACAATGTGACATGAAACAACTATATAAATCAAAGTGTCTTCTTTATTAACCACCAAACTGGCATAGATTGTAAGGAAATCTTTATCATGTAACAGCTGATTATTTGTGAGAATAAAACCACTAATAGACTTAAATCCTAGAGTAAATATTGAATCACCTGTTACAGCTGTAGACACACTTTTATCTGACCATCCTAGAGGCAATGCCTTAACTGTCTTCCATGGTGATTAGTCAATCAGTATCATTTTCTACACAAAACAAACATTAGAGATTGATTGACTGAACTATATATGCAAATATATTGTCACATAAAAACACATTGAAAGTTAATAAAGAGCTACAAAAGTAACGAGAATACAGATAACAAGGAATCTGTTTCAAAGATAGATAAGCATTCCCTGGATCTACTTCCTCGTGTATGTATTATAGAGATGTATACCTGCCTAGTATATCAGGTTATTTAATGACACACAATGAAATCAATTTGGTATACTAGACAAATATATTAATTTAACAGTAAAATATCATTGAGCATGGAGTTAAAACGCTTTCAAATTGCCTCCTTTCTAAGAAGGGGACAGTGTGTTCTGAGCAATATACCTGGTCTCTTTAATTAACACTGGAGTAACATTAATTTACCTACACTGAAAAAAAATTATTTTATGTTTTTTAGATACAATCAATCCCTACAACATGTGTATATAAGTTCTTATACAAGTATATACTCCTCTTCTTATCCATCAGAATCACCAGTGCAGTTCTTAAAAGTAACAAAACTAATATTCATCCTTAAATTTCTTTATTTTTCCAAGAAACCTTTCCAGTTTGTGTAATGTTTGTAGGCTGCTATATGATAGAAAACTGTCAAGAGTAAGTCATGAGTAAACAATTATCCTGAAAACTAGAGAATGCTTTTCAAATGAGAGTAAGTAATGAGTAAACAATTATCCTGAAACATAAAATGCTTGTCTGACGTGAGTAAGTAATGAGTAAACAATTATCCTGAAACCTAGAATGCTTGTCTGACGAGAGTAAGTAATGAGTAAACAATTATCCTGAAACATAAAATGCTTGGCTGATGTGAGTAAGTAATGAGTAAACAATTATCCTGAAACCTAGAAAGCTTGTCTGATGAGAGTAAGTAATGAGTAAACAATTATCCTGAAACCTAGAATGCTTGGCTGATGTGAGTAAGTAATGAGTAAACAATTATCCTGAAACATAGAATGCTTGTCTGATGAGAGTAAGTAATGAGTAAACAATTATCCTGAAACCTAGAATGCTTGTCTGATGAGAGTAAGTAATGAGTAAACAATTATCCTGAAACTTAGAATGCTTGTCTGATGAGAGTAAGTAATGAGTAAACAATTATCCTGAAAACTAGAGAATGCTTTTCAGATGAGAGTAAGTAATGAGTAAACAATTATCCTGAAACCTAGAGAATGCTTGTCTGACGAGAGTAAGTTATGAGTAAACAATTATCCTGAAACCTTGAATGCAGGCCTGTGCAGTTAGGGAAAACGGACTTAACAAGCGTCTCCTGGTGGTTATGCAAAATTATTTAGGAGGATCGATTAATAGGTTTTCAAAATTGTTTGCAGGCTTCATCTAAATGTTTTCATTTTGCTACTGATAATGGCAAATTTTGTCATCCGATAATCAATGTAGAGTGTATTTTAAAACAATTTTGCTTTATTTTTAAAAAAAGAACATTTGCAAGTATGTGTTTAAAAATTCTGCAAACTAGGGAAAAAATGTAAATGTTGGGTTAGCTCACAAAATTTTAGAGGACAGATTTTAAGGGTATGCCGGAAAAGATTACAGCACAGGCCTGTGAATGTGTCCACTTAATACTCAATTAAATATACACTTATTGTGAAATGATGTGGAATTTCAGGCAGATCAAGAGATACCCAAAGGCATAAAATGACAAATGTTGACACCAACTTGGTTCATATGTTAAGAAAGTCTTTCAATGCTGCATTACATTTCTTTGTTGAAAATCTATCTTCAATTCATTAATCTCAATCCTGATATGACATAAGGCATATAAAAGGACAAAGATGTTAACTGGGAAGGTATCAACACATTAAATCCCAGACTGTTTCACAAGCCTTTGGAACTGTTTACAGCAAAATGAGACTACATTTGCTAATGTCAACACATTTTCCCCACCAATCTATTATTTAGGCTGTAAAAAGGAAATGTTATCGATCAAAACTTATTATTACAGTAGTGTGGAGATACAAAGTTCATTTGATCATAGCTCTCGACTATAATACCAGAATCTGTTATTTTCATCACCAATAGATTGTATATGGGCATGTGTAAAAGACTGCAGCTATCTTCTATTAACCAGAGCTAATAACATCATTTGCTCTATGCATAGAATTACAAGGTCAATATATACCGGTAAACACCTGGGAGTTTGAGTTCCCTTAGCACAATTTCAGGTGAGTTAACTACCTGGATAGCACTTGTAACAGAGATAATTGCTAAAACTGATTTACAGATAACAGTGCTTAACCCATTTATTAACAATCTGTATACACCAGTTAAAGCATTATTTCCCAGACTGTAACAAACCATAGGTTATATTTACAGAGCTCATAGCAAAAATAGTAACAGTGCTATGGTCAATTTCACCAGAATCATCTTCTCAGTAAACAACAAGAGGTTCGTACATGGTTGTTACATTGGTTGGTTGTGTGATTGGCTGGTTACTTGGCTAGCTGGCTGGTTTAATAGTCACTTTCCCCCAGGACTGTCATTTGCTCCATCACTGAATAACATCATTGACACAAACATAAAATGTGCTAACACAACCATAAAATATGAACCTTTTTGCTTCATTGAGTAAAGTATTGTTCCTACAGTGCTAACCCTACAGATATCACGACAGACAAGTACAGGTTTAATCTGTACAGTTAAAAAGACATAACAGTGAAGGCATAGAGGGTGTAGTTGAATTAAATATCTATCATGAAAGTAAATACCAATCATAAATTAAGAAAATAATTGAATTAAATTAAATTAAAAACAATTAAATACAATTAAATACAATTAAAAAGAATAAGTGAAAACAATTGAAAAGAGAATTTAATTTGAACAAAATTAATATTTTATAAACTCAAATTTTAAATTTTTACACAAAAATGTATATTTTTAGGAAAAAATGATATCTGATATGATGAAATTAGTCAGATTTAAGAAAAAAATGTAACCAGAAAAAAAAAATTCATGTAAAAACTAATGAAACCTACAGTGTACAAAAAGTAGTGGTAAACCGAAATCACATGTATAAACAAAATACCGAATCAAATGACTTACATGTTACATGGTTGCAAATGGTATTAATATTTTTTTTGTATGGTAAGATTCAAATGTACTCAATTAAAAGACATGTATTTGATTTGATGACATGTATATTCAATGATGATAAACTCACTGAGTAGTTGTATCATGAAAATAAAATGGCTAAATACTGATTCCATTAAACACAGTAAAATGTTTATTCCTATTTTTAACAAATTCTATCATACAGAGGAGTTTAAAACATAAATTCCTCTTTAAATTAACATTTTTACCATTTTCTTTATAATGAAACAAAATATTTCAGGAAATTTCGACCAAAAAGGTGAAGCGTAAATTTGAAATCTGAAATCAATTTACAAGGATTAGAATACGATTTTATATATATTAGGTGAAAAGGGACAAATCCAAATGCTTCCTTTCAAAAAGTAAGAATTGGAAAACATAATGTTCCAGTAGCTATATATAGTAAGTGTAGTTTGGCCTATTTGCTGAGGGTTGTCATTTGGAACAAATTGTTCAAAACAGAGAAATATGAACAAGGCACATCCAACAATTCTAAAAATTCACTATGAGCACTTCCTGTGAAGCCTAGGTAAATAAAACAGACATTTTAACTCACAGAAGATAAAATCTTTCTTCATTGTCGAAATTGCCGATTAAAAAAACACTCACAAGTAACAGATAGACATAAAAACAAGATCTGTTTTTTTCCATAGGTGAATACTGTTTTTTGTACATGTTGAATTGATCTTGGCTTCGTGGCTTTTCAGCTACATGTGTATGTAGGGTTAACTAGAACAACCGACCAGTGGGTTGATCTAAAAAAATAAAATAAAAATAAAAAACTATTTGCCAAATGGTGACTAAGTAACTCAGAGACAACTTAAATGGATGCTCATTGCTTCAGGTTTTAAAGCAAGTCTGACACGTTTAACAAAAATATCATCATACAAATGGGTTTCCTTCACCATCCATTGCTTTGGCACACAATCATATGAGTGAAATAACCTTAAGTACAGCATTAAACCCTAATCAATCAAATAAAACAAATGGGAACTGGTGCTATTTCATGATCAGACAAACTCAATAAGCAGACAAGTTAAATCAAAATTGAAAATGAACTAAATTAAAAAAAATATTATCAAGGCAGTGAACACTGAAGTTAGAGGGTAAAATAGACAATGGGGTACTCTGTGTTGTGTTCAAAACCATAGAGAGGATTGTCATATTTAGTTGTTACCTTCATCAATATTAAAGTGCTTATAAACAAGTTGTATGCGCTGGGTACACTGGGACTGATCTTTTGACATCTTAATCAATCAAAGGATGTGCAACATTGTCCGTTTTTATAAAATCTATATAAGTCTTCAAGGGTCAAATTATGCAACGCACTCCCCCTTTCCAGCTGCCTTAACACACCATAACACTTGGCTGGCTGGAATAAGCTCTCCCACCACATAAGTACAAAGAGACCTATTAACAATGTAATTACTGAACATCAGAGATTACAGTTGGGTAATTTGGCTTGAATACCAGCCTCTAGAATGATATAGCTTGTAATTAGTGGAGTTAATGTGGAAATCACCAATACATGGCCCTTAAGCTTGGTCTTAAATATACATGTGACAAGAGTTAAATATCTCTGATGTAATATATAAGATTACCTACACAGTTAAGATGCTGACAACTCTATCGCTGAATGGATCGATAAATATAATTTAAAAAAAAAACCAAGCTCCTTTAATGTCTAAACTGTAAGTACATGCAGCTGAAAAGCTAGCTGGTCCCCGTACATATTCTAATTTTAAAAATATATGATAAAAATAACAAATATGTTATACTTCATAAACTATTATTGTGAATGTCTTGACGACGCCTAATTATCTTTTGACTTTACTCATTCAAGAAAGGTTTCATATAAAACTGTATGTGGATAAACACAACAAAAATCAATATTCAGTGGCTATATTAGTATGTTTAAAGTTCCTAATAAAGAATCAACATACATACATGTTCTTATTCAATTTTGGCAAAATGTTGTGTTTTGGTCAGTGAATGTGTGGTAAACCATGTCCAGGATGTTGCATTCCACTAATAATAATAAAACAAAAAATGAGTGTGACTCACCTAATCCAATGGAAAGTACTTTATCAATGTGGGAGTTAAGGAGAAACAAGCTTAAACAGTCACTTTATCCACTGCAATTCTGCCTTAATCATGGAAATGATTCAATCTTATGGTTATTCAACCAAAAATTTGATTGGAATGACCCGATTTAAAATAGGAATGTAGTTTGATGTAAGACCAATGTATTTCTAAAATTTAAAAACCCTACATTAGTATTATTATGTATCATTATGTTGCCATGGAAACCAAAAATTTGATTGGAAGGGGCCTATTCTTCATAGGAATGTAGTTAAGTGGAAGACAAATGTGTTTACAAAATTTGAAAACCTTCAGACTATTTTGAGTGGTATTGTTTTTATCTTGTTCCACAGGGTTTAGGGATGGTCAGAAAGACAAAAAATTTGATTCAAAGGACCCCATTTTAAAAAAGAATGAAGTTCTAGTGTCAGACCATAATGTGTTTCCAAAATGTGGAAACCTTGCATTAAGCAGTATGGTTTTTACGAAGTTCACATTGTCTGTTATAGCTTTATTACATGTATTATATGTATCATTGTGTTGCCATGGAAACCAAAAATTTGATTGGAATGGTAACAAATTTGTGCAATAGTATTGTTTTTGTCTTGTTTGCACCCTCTATGCTGACTGATGGACAGAGAGGTTAAGGAAGGTCCCCTTGAACCTAGCAAAGAAAGACTTGGTACTAACAGATATTGTAATTGTTTAAGGTGGATAAAATCGCAGCATGAGCGCCTAATCATGGATAACTAATCCATCAGAAATATTTTCTCTGATATGAACTTAAATTTAAAGCTTGTATGAACAGTCACAGAATTATAATGGACAATCCACAGTACCATTCCACATGCCACAAGGTCAATAACAATTATCCAAGGGCATAGGGTCAATAACTAGTCTTATTTAAATAGAACAAGTAGTGATATAAATGTAGCTACCAGTTGTTTTTTGATATAGGTCTATCTGTCTAGATTCAAATTAAGTGCATAAAAAAGTTGGGAAAAGTCTTATGTTTACATGTCATTTCATTAAGTTGAGCCCAAAATTCCTTACAGATTATGTTCCAAGAGCGATTACTGAAAGTCATGAGAAGTTATCATAGGGCAAGGAAATCAAAACACCTTGTCAGTAGAGAATTTTCCAGTGAACAAAGCCACATTGACGCTAGAGGCTTGCAAGTATTGATTGGTTCAACCTATCGACAAGTTGTGGACGCGATGTGTATGCTTAAGTAACAGCCTTAGTTTATTTTCTAGATTGGAGCCAGGCCTAGTTTGTATACTCCCACTCAACAGTACATGGTCATCTCATCACTGCATCTACACACATGTCTGCTTCATCTGCCATTCTAAGTTGACCCCCTACAGCAGAGAAAAAATTACCCCTCAGTACAATGGCCAGGTCTCACACCAAGAACTAACAGTGATCTCCATATGGCCACATGTGATTCTCTCTTGGTTACAAGCTTTATGGTTACAATGGTAGAAAAAATAAGAGGTAGAAATGAATGGAAGTAGCCTGTACCATATAAGACTGTTATACTGATCAGTTACCAAGCATTGGGAAACCCGTCTCTAATCAGTTCTGAATGTCAAGCGTCATATGACTGAATTACCAAGGCACAAACACACCCAATCAATTTTCTGGAAAAGCTGATATGTGACAGCATAGAACTCTCTGAGGACCCAGACTGTTATCAGAGCATTTAATCCCACAACACTAACCATATGTTCAGGATGCCCAGGTTTCATATTGATTCCAGTCAAGTGTTATAGGAGTGTAAAAAATGTCATCGGTGAACAGTGAGGCATTTCAGTGAACATTGTTAAAGGATATAAGGCCCAAGTCAGCTGGATTACTGAAGGTGTTGATTTACTTCATCAACGTAAGAATTGCTACTCTCAGGTAAGGCCCTGACACTTTCCTCCATTGCTAATCAATACGGTAATGAGTGTAGAGTTTCATGCATACTTCATTATACATATATCAGGGTTTAATATTGATAAGCTATTATTTTTCTCCCTTTAATAGTGCATGTATATAAATAATATTACAAAAAAATATGTAGTCTGCCAGGTACAGGTATCTAATATCTAACATTACTAAATGTGGGTGGAACAGAACATCAACAATAAGAATCACTAATGAAGAATGTTATAAACCATATTGAATTATAAAATTATGTGGTAAATTCAGTCCATATTTGGTTTTGATTCATAGCAAGGTACAGAAACCATTTGATGTTCCGATAATAGTCTGCCTGTTGTAAAGCATTGAAGGTTTTCATTTCCTTATTTACCTGTGATTTTCAGTGTCCTTAGGGCAGTTCCTAGCTTAAGTTATTAAGGGCAGAGGGGCACTATTACAGCAGTAGGGGGTCTACATATACCACAAAGGATCCGAGAAGCATTGACTCTCTTTGGTCAGTTCTTAGCAATTGGAGGATATCAAATTCCAAAGGGGATTTTATCTATAGGATTTCCCTTTTGTTTCTAGATCACATTTAATATTGGATTTTATGGCAATGATTCAGTTCCAAAATGAATGTGTATAATGTATTGATATGTGGGTGATATAGGCCGAATGGGTGTAGGATTTGTTGGTTTGTTTGATTGGTGTTTAACGTAATACTCAAGGGTATTTCACTAATATGACGATGTATTGTCCACTTCACACTGTACACAGACTTATTACGGTGGTAAACCGAAAAGAAACCTTGTATTGATGATGAATTTAAAGCCATCAAATAAATGCTCAGCAACATGATGGCAACATTGTGTTTTCATCAACTTTATGTTCTACAAATGTGGTTTTATCAGTTTCAGAGCTAAAATATTATGTTAAATTATGTATTTCTTAAACGAATTAAAACAATTCTGAGTTAGTTCAGGAAAACATTTAATTTAACTCACTTCCAACCCACATGCCTGGGATGTTCGTCAAAGCTCATTTAATTTGGTGTTTTGTGGATCAGATCAGAACAACCAACATTGAGTCTAAAACAGTATGATTCCTGCCCATCTTATTTTCATTAAATTAAATTTAAAACACCTCCAAACTCAGTGCCATAGAATATATCTGGAGGGGCCATGGACCACACATATTTCCTGGCTCTGATGCCACAATTTTGGGAACTAAATAGGCTTTTTATGATAACATTATGTATTTGCATGTCAAATTTAAGAGTGTATCAATTCCTTAACTATAGAGTGCCCAATGTGTTCCTCACTTCAAGAGATCTTATAATGTTAAATATATCAAGTGGTTATGTATGGTCTAATGAAAATCTATAAAGTTGTAGATGTAGCTGAGTACAGTAGGGTTACAACCTTGAGTGATGGTTCTGACACACCCCCATGTCATGTGTAACAATCATGTGAAGTGGTAAGAAAATCCATAAAGAAGTAAAGAAGATTTAGTGGGAAAAGATATGAGAGATGACGGATTAGTGTACAATACCAAATCCAACATCCCATCACCACCCCCAAATTTAATTAACTTGATTGGTTTAAATTTGTCATTCATCCAATGCCTTCTTTGTTGATTAATTGAATATTGTTAGAAAGGGCATAAATAATAATTTTTTCTTGTTGTATTTGATAACCTCTGTCTGGTGTTGTCTCGAAGCTGTAATTCACCCTATTCTAGCAATACAAAACGATGATCTTACGCCAATTTTTAAAAGCCTAGTTTCTTTACATCAAACTAAATAGCAGAAACATCATGAAAACCATAAAATAGGAACCATATGTGTATCCTAGATGTTCTGACACCTATCTTTATTTAGCAAGAACATATTTTTTCTCATTTCTATTTAATTTGGATCTGTTCCTGTGGCTGGAGCCTTTCTGTGGGACAAGTCTACTGAAAATGGGAAATAAATTGATTCACCAATAATCCGCATTGCTTCAAATGCAATAACATATTGATCAATTTCATTAAATCTCCAATGTCAGAATTAGGATTTGAGGCACCACAAAACCAAGCAAATTCTTGATTCTTTATAGTTTATCCAGACTGAAGTACACAGAGCTGCCATAGAATATAAGAAGACATCAAATCTAATTTGCTGGAAATATTTATCATCATTTATGCTTTCCCTGGTTCTAGGCAGCATCTGTTCGAGACCCTGTACATTATCTACTTGTGAGCAATTTGAAATAAATAAATTTAATAATAAAACTGAAGATGTGCATTTTGCCAAATGTATAAACAAAGTGATATCATGTAAAATTAAACAAAATTTCAATCTATTTTATTTTATCAAATGCTTATTGAGTGCACATCTATATTTATTTTGAATAAATGAAGAGCGAAAACTTTTTTTGCATCCACTAGGATTCAAACCTACAACCTTCGGGTTACAGGCCCAACAGTCCACTGACTGAGCTACAGAGGCTCACTGCAGAATGAGTCTCACATATATAATATAGATATATATATTTATATAGTTTAGTTTCAATTGCAAACCAGGTAAAGGGTCTAGCAAATATATAATTATTTTTGTCCCAATATATGACACGTCACATGCATTGTCACTAGGTTTATTAATCTACTTATACATAGCAAGTATCAAAATCATGTGCCTAAAATACCTACTTCTCTCTCAGAATGACTGTTTGTAGTGTAAAAGTGAAACAAATCTAAGGGATCTACAGGTTAACTTTCGTTTATATCAAATAACTTGTTTCTCTCATTTACCATAGCTTACAGGAGTTTCTTTAAAACGCCTGTTAATCTTTGGAATCAATTTAAAATTTTAGTTTCAAATTTTATTTAAAGTCGAAAATCAGCAACAAGATAAAAACATTAGCTCAAAGCTATTGATCCGACAGTCATACATGGAATTAATAATACTTCCTGTTGAAGCTATGGCTACAGATTTATCACATATATTGTATCACATGAACAAGGTCAATGCCTTCTCTCATTATAAGATGTTTACAGATATTTTACCTGTAAATCGTGATTAAGATCTATTAACAGACTTGTCCCTGGGAAGTTATCTAGACCATTAAAGGATACCTCAGGCTTAACTACCTGTAATTCACCATCCTGTGCCAGTCTGATTAACTTTTTTTAAATATGCATAGTGTTTATTGACAATGATTTTTTTATATATTAAATTATACTATCATAGCCTTAATAGGGAAACATGGCAATATTTTTGTAGTAGTTTGAAAACATCAGATATCCGAATTCACACATTTTTGTCAGGAATCTTCAGACCTGACAGTATTAATAATTAGACAGGCTACAGCAGGTTCAAGATAAAGCACTTTTGCCACTTACATTGATGGCCAAAAACTGGGCGCATTATATTGGTGATCTGTCTTCACAACAATTAGCAGCATTATAAGTAGATGTTCCCAGGCAAATCATCACAAAGGCTTATCAGTATTAATTAAGGATCAATACTCACTGCATGTGGTCAAACTAATGGACCTATGCATTATCCATGAAGATTTTCCACTGTGATATACAGAGCAGGAGGAACAGTTAAACTACACCTAGCGTATGTCTCATATACATTATTTAATAATCGAAAAAGAAAGCTTACTTCAAAGGAGACTGACTGACTGGTGTTTAATGCTGTGCTTAAGGGTATTTCACCTAAATAGAGGCAGTATAATGCAAAGGTAAAATATTAGCCACATTATATAAAACAATCATAAAATACTTGGCAGAAAGGCTACAATAAAAAAAAAAAAGCCCACCTGTTCCGCTAATGAAAGGGAATGCATTTCTTTTTCCTTCAAGGCAAAAATGCAAAAGAATTTAATATGTCTGCAAAAGCTTGTTAGAGTAATTATTATGCAAATAGTGAACCGACTGACAATATCTCTCTCGTTTCATGTTGTGTGATATTTTCCCAAAATTTAAGAATAATCTGGCCTTTCAATGTGGAGTCAATGTAAATTGACTTGAAAAGATCGTTAAAGTAATTAATATGCATATAATGTTTGATTTGTGTTTAACATCGTACTCAAGGGTATTTCACTTATATGACGACGGACAGAAATACAGGACCTCACAAACAAATCTGTTTAACGTT
>JARFOD010089889.1:0-13623 GCA_031763545.1 Mopalia muscosa | reverse complement strand
TTTTTTTTTCAAAAAAAAAAAAAACGGCCCGGTTATAGTACATTTGCTTTTCTGATAGGTTAATTTTTAAAAAATATTTCACAAATTAAATGGAAACCAAAACCTATCAATTTATTTACAAATAAATTACTTTGGTAATCGGTTTAAATCGACGGAGAAGAATGTTGAGTCAATATGGCAAGCGTCACGGCTATGGTGAGTGTCGTGTAGTGTTGCGGAAGTGCGAAATTGGGAATTACCCTAAGTAAACAGTTTCTTAATGTGACGAATACGAGCATTTGTTTTTATTTAAATGTTCAACCATATGGGATTTTTGTATATTTACAGGTTGGGCTTAGGTTTGGAGATGTATTGCAGCTTCGATTCTTGTCCGGGGTTCTTCCAATATATACATGGTTACATAAAGCATATCTTAATCCCTCGGGCCTTTGCACGCATTGGCCTAATGACGGGACGCTTTATCATTTTCTGCTGGAATGCGACGTATGTAGAAACTGATCGCGCAAATCGTTTCATACTTTATTAAGTTTAGGGGTATTAAATGGAGTTCGGCGTAACGGATGTATAATGTAAACCCCTGTTAAAGACTTTGTTATGTAAACGTTCCTTATTAATAAATACATTCCTCACGGTATGGGGTGTGTTCAATAATATAGCATTCATTAACCCCAATTAAAAGCAAAAATCATTCCCATTATGGGATAGCATGCACCAACAGTATTAAACAACAACAACTGCAAGCACATAAAACAGTTGTATTTATGTAAGATAATATGCTTCTATACATATGGACAACGTCTGACATAAATAATCATTATAATGATTAGTAATATTATTAGCTCTACAGTGTTGTATTTCTCCATTGAAACTTACAGGATGTTTCATAGGGTCTTCAAGTGCAAATACAGCATGGTACTGGGAAAAGACCGGTGTGAGGCAAGATAAACAAAACGAAAAGAATGTAGCCTTGACAAGATGCATTCCTTGAAGTCAACAATAGAGAGATATGTGCAATACAAAAGTAATACTTCCTTTACAGCATAGGCGGCAGTTCTCGATATAATTATGTTATAAAAGTAGGAAAGTTTGATTGCCTTCATGTACCGGGATTCTAAGTCGGGTCTCCAGCGCTTTAACCGGCAACAGAGGCTCACTGTGGACAAAATACCATAGTTTATCATCTAACATTGATATCGGAAATTGAATGTCCAAGGCAAAACAGGGTATTCGGTATAAAGAAGACCTGTAGTTCAAAAGGGAAGTAACTGTTAACATCTTGGTACCTGTACATTATCTAAGGGTTACGTCCCTTTACAACACCCTCTTTTCAATAACAAATACGCACTTTTTGATAAAGAATAGGATGTGCAATACATACAGGAAGACTGCAAAAGCAACACAAAAAAAAGAGAAGAAAAGAAAAGAGAAAAAAATTAATAAATAATGAAAACAACATTATGCTATGGTGGCGTCTTTGATCATTTACGCGGGTGACTGCTAGACATTTCCAATGCTTTGGGGCATCTTTGATGTTATACATGACAAGCAGACAGTGTTGGGATTGAATTGCGCAGTAAACAGGGCTTAACGTTGCTTCATGCCACTAAGAACCTTAGACACAGCGTCTTCATGACAATAGGTATAGGCGGCTTGTTCACAAAACAGAACCATGTTGTGTAAAGATATTTAGTAGATCACCAAAAAGTATGCAGTCGTCATCCGGCAAATTACAACTGTATAAATACACCTGGACTATGTCATGATGCCGTTAAGTTGCAAATCTTTTAAACTCTTTTTCAAACCTATTAACAGATGTTATTTTTCTTAAATAAAAACAAGTACTCTACTTTACTTTTTTTTCAAGTTTTTCGTCCTAGAAAACGATCTCTGGAATGAGATAGAAACGTTATGTGAAATAAATAAAGAAGTTGTTATCCATACTAAGTTATTCCTTGCCTTATGATACTTCCAACTTCTAAATGCCACTTAAAGAAGCTACTTTGCTTTGACCCACGTTTTATAAATCTATTCATATATGAGCAACTGGATAATCCCTCGTAAGTGTGGCGAATAGAAAAGCTTCGCCTTGCATGTGGCTTTCTGGAACAAACAAGATGGTGGAGTTTACCCCGAAGTTGCAGCGGACGCAGGACAGCTAGGAGGAACTTGACTGGTACACAATTAATTTTTGTCTCCTGTTTAAACCGAGGTCCGCGGTCCAGCGAATGCGCTTCCCAAACTAAATGTGCTTCGATTTACCGTTCACCGGATTGAGTCAGCCTGTACACCATCAAATATATGAGTGAGTCACATGTTGTGGCTCCGGCAATCGCGGGGGTAGTTTTCACGAGGGTTCCATCCGGGTTTTCACCGTAATACGGCTGTGTACAATGTGAACACCAATCAGACAAACGAACAAACCTGTTTAAATCGTGTGTTTGTAATATTTGTTGTTTCTGTTTCCGATTACTTCTGATCTGATTGATCAGGAGCGCCTCTATATTGTTATGGAGAACCTATCCTGTCATAAATTTAAATTAGTGCAATAGTCAGTCAGGGGGGCGATCTCATTTTATTCAATAACTATATCTTCTCCAAAGATTCCAAAGGACCTCCGGAGGTGTATTAGAGTTATTTCCCTTTATCTGTCAAATATTCCTCAATCCTTTTGATGTATGTACACTATACAGTGATTCAAATTAGTCTGTTCTAAACACAGTCTGACTACAAAAGCCTAGGTTGCGGATCGGACGAGGAATTCACACAAAATGATGACTCTATAAGAAAATGGTAACTCTAGCTACCGCACTTCTAATGTAGGGTGGGATGTAGGACAATGTATAGGGCAAATTCCTCCGTGTTAGCCCTACGTTCTGCCTATCTCCACCCATGGTGCAAGTTAGAAATTGATCCGCCCCTATCGACCTCCTCTCAAAACCTTTATCTGATTTTTTCTCTGATTTTGTTTACATATAGAGTAAACAATGACAAGTATTTTACCAACCTTCAAAATGTCTTTTTAGACGATTTTCAATCTTATTATTGCAAAGGGAGATAACTTTAACGTGACAACTAGGACGAGAAACTCAAATAAAACTTTATTTAAACGTCAGGAAAGAAAGGAAGAGCTAGATTACTGGGATTTTCGTATCTAAAACAAAAATCAGAGAAAAATCAGATATATGTTTTGAGAGGCCTGAGATAGTGGCGGACCAATTTCTACCTTTCACCACGGGTTGAGATAGGCGAAGGAAGTAGCCCTATTCACTGAGCTAGGTTGGATGTAGATCGTAGTCCAATTCACCGCTACCGCACTTTTAATCTTGGTTTTCGTCAGTCATACTGATGTTTATTTCACCAACAGAGACTGATATTATGTGAAGATTACTCACACTTATATTTGGCCTACAATGATGAACAAGGTGTTGACTTAATATCGCCTGTTATGGGATCAAGGCCCGAATTAAATGCTATTAAAATTTTATAGTGCTCGTAAAGCCAGGACACTCGACCTAGATACTGACCAATCAGCGTCGACGTGATTCATGACGTGAGAGAATCTCTGTATGAAACTGCATTCGATGAATCCTTAGTACGAAACCGATCGATTCATGTTAGAACTAAGATATACTGCTGAAGCATTGAGTTGCGTTTTCGTATTCTCTATATAACTTATAGTTTTATAGTACGAGCTACAATAAACATCTACTCTCGGCGAAATGCCAGTTGTCGTTTTGTTTACCTGCTAAGCGTTGGACTCGCCAATCCAATGCCTCCAAGTTAACAAAACAACCGGACAGAATCTAAGAAACGGCTGTTCATTTTAAAATAAAAATATTTAACTTTTATTGTACCACCATTAGTACTGTCTGTGGTGGATACATGACTTTGTAAAGTTCAATAGGCAAGTGTCCAGGGGCCACCATACCATGGAAGCTCTGAGATTGAAGAAGGTAAAATAGCATCAAAACTGGTGAAAGCCGAGCGACAATCTATATGGTTTAATATGACAATATTATTCGGTCAGGGTGCTTTTTTAAACCTCTGAGCCTTTGATCAATCTCTCATTGATGTCTATGCAAAACAAATTTATTAAAGTGTCACTAAAGGGTATTTCATTTATCAGACTATGGATTGTCAGCTTACTCTTCCTGACCTAAACACGGCACACGAATCAATTTTCAGGCCTTTTTATATAGAAGAACCAACCAATGTCTCGCTGAATCTATACCTGTTCTGTACGAGCAGAAATTATTTGAGGGAGATCATCAGCTGTATTGTCATTAAAATCGACTGAAAGACTTAGCTAAATAGAGATTTCCATCGGTCTAAAATATAATCGATTCTACTTGGTGCGTCGAGACATCGACTCTAAGATAGACCCGAGGCGCTTTGCACTTCTTTTATGTTGAGCTCTGTGACAAACGCCGCCCGGAAATTTATGCGCTATTGTCTGGCATGGCGTACGAGAGTTGTTTTAGTCTCGACAACTATAGAAACTCTGCCGAGAAAACGACTACCCCAATCCAACTATAGTAAGGGGCTCTAAGGCAAAGGAACTTCTCCCATAATGCTGTAAGAAGAAGAAAGCGTGAGTGATAGTATTAGACAAAGTAGAATTTGTGTGTTGTTTAACTTCACCTGGCAGCATTCGGATTGAACAACAACTAATATAAATGGTCCAATTGCGAATTTTTTGACATTGTGTGAGCATTCTTTTGTCAGTCCTCTTTTTCGGGAAATAGCTATCAACCCTATCAGGAAGAAGAAGGAAACCAGCCATTACCCAGTCCCAACGGCATTGTGACTTTCAGTGGACTTTCATAGCGCCATATGACTCATTGCGCAAGAAATGGTGGATTTCGTTCGTTATGCAGTTTGAATGTCAAAATCCACTAACGCCTTAAGGGTAAAAATAACGTTTGAAAAGCGGTAGAAACAGCGTTTGCATGATATACCTATGATCTCACATCCAATTCATGTCCTTCAATGTTTCTCCATGTCTCGCTAAGGGGCGTTTATTCATCAATTAGTGCTGGTCTGGTCACAATGCCGTTGAGACTGGGTAATGTTTGGTTTAACGCTTCTACTTGAGTGACTTCTGCTAGTACTACAACAAGAACAAATCATCTGCAAAAGACAAGCGGGTTATTAACAAGGCCCATCCGCTTTCGGTCGAAGGTAACCACGAGCGTCACCGATTGGTTTCCCAGGTCCGTCGTACATCTATACTTGTTAAACTGGCGAATTGGTCCTGTTTGATATTCGGCTGAATTGTTAAATAGTCTGATCATACCTGAGATGTTCACAATTTGCCCCAGGTAGAGATTTAATGGGGGATATAGCGGGACTCGGAAGATGTCGTTTTAGTGTTTTAGATAAGAAGCTTTAAATTGGTGCCAAACATGCGTGAACTTCAAACTTAACACACACCGAAATATTTGTTTGTTAGATTGGGGTTTTACGTCGTCTTCGTCTTCAACGGTATCTGACTTATATGACGACCGATTGTTCACAGAGCTAGACCGTGTGACTCCCACATCTGCGGTATACACGTACTTATGTCCCAAGGGCTGAATATTTGTTTTATGAACGATACACGGCGTCTCGAAAAGTAGTGTTAAGGGTTTGACATTAAGTTAAAGCAATCATTTTTTTCCCAGTTTATACTTGGAAGTGGGCGTCTTGAAAAGTAGTGTGAAGGCTGTGACGTCAAGGTAAAGTAATTATTGTTTCCCTGTAGAAAGTTAGAGTTAGGCAAACATTCCTGTAAATCAAAGAAAAGGCCAACTTTCCCATGTCAATTCTCTTGTTGCTGAGGTACATAATACCACGGGCTTCAAACCATAACCGCCTAGCACTTAAAATGACCTTTTGAGAAAAGAAGTCCAAAAGTTTTCCTTAGCTATAGAATCTTCATATCAAGTATTACAAGCATCTTTGTAATTAACTTTGTCAAAGTTAATATTTGTCTCTTGTGCTAATTGGACCCTTGGATGGGTAAACAAAAACGCCAAAAATGGATATGGGTAGGTCTGTTGCATTTCGGAATATCCTTCGACACTTTCCATACAGGTACAGTTATCTCTGAAGGGAATGGGAGCAATAATATTCACGAAAACGTGTAATGTTAACCGCCGAATGTTTAGTGCGCATGCGTTGAAATCAACCAAAGTACACCGCTGATTCGTTTAAAAAAAAACACACATCAAACAATGCCGTTTCTTTGGTAAAATCACAAACAAAACACTGTTCCTTTTATGTATTTAAATTTCGTCAGCTGTTAGTATTTTGTAGCTCCAATGACGTCATCATATCAACACGATAATAGCCTTCAGAAGTAAAGAATAAACACCTGGATAACTCAATGCGAGCTGCCTCCCCCTGAAATGAAGCATTCCATCAGATATATTTGCGGTACGGAAATGGCCGAGGTAGTTCATACATAGCTGCATGTGATTAGGCATGTCAGAACATCCCTCGGACATTTCCGTACAATAAATAATGTGGGCGATAATTGGGTCATTTTCTATGACAATCGCGGCAGATAACTCGCATAGGATTAACTATCGTCATATGGCCGAGTTATCAATGTTTATTTTTTTATGTCTGAAGGTGATTCTTGTATAGATATTATATAATAATAACTTTTACAGAGGACAAAATTTGTATTATTTGCAACAAGGCTTAAACAAGAAAGAAATGGTGTTTTGCTCAAATGTGAGTTTATCCTAGAATTAGGCTTGATTGGCGTGTTTGTTTTGGCATAAATCCGCGGAGAGCTTTGGTCCATTTCAAGCATGCGCACAAAACATCCAGCGGTTAAAAATGCAGGGTGATTCTTGTATAGATATTATATGATGTCTTTGGAGCTACGTTATTACTAAATAACGTATACAGAGGATACAATTTGTATTAATTGCAATATATCGCACATAAGAAAGAAATGCTGTTTTACTCAAATTCGAGTTTATCCTACAATTGGTCTTGATTGGCGTATTGGTTTTGGTATAAATCCGCGGAGAACTGTGATTCATTTCACGTATGCGCACAAAACATCACAGTTAACATTACACGATTTCATGTAACATAATTGCTTCCATTCACTTCCGAGATAACTCATACCTGTAAGGAAAGTGTAGAAAGATGTTCTGACATGGGTGATGAAGTACACTATGTTATGTTTCGTAGTCGCTTTAGTGACCTTAGATATAAATAAATATCCTTATGGTTTATTCGGTTGGTAATCTACCTTAGATATAAATATATACCCTTATGCTTTATTCGACTGGTAATCTGAAACACAATTATATTCAATTATCGGAAACAATGGGAGTCTCGGGAAGTTGGCAAGGAAGGTAATTTTAGCTTTACAAAGCGGTCCCCTGACGTCAGGACATTCATGAGAGTGGAGCTTTTACATGACGTCACACATTTTTGCATTGTGACGCTAGTAAGAGTCCATGAATCTCGACCGTTTTGACCTCAGAGGACCGTATTCAATGCCCCTTTTTGGAACATTACGAAACTCCCATTGCAATGTACTTAACCCCTTAAGTTGAGAGTATCTGTAAACCATACATTCAGTTATTTTTAAACAATAATATTTTATGCGATTTATGATATCAATACTAAGACGAATATTACGCTATTAATTTATACTGCATGCATATTTATGACCTGGACCAGCCATCAATTGAGTTAAATAACATAAAATACGCCATTAAAAGACTAATCAATCGAACACACAATCCCATTTCGCTGTTTGTTTAGTGAGTAACTTTTTTACTCTACATTCCACTTATGTAACAAACATTATTGCATTGTTAATATATTAATTCTTTTAAGTATAATTACTCTTTTTTATATCTTAATCATTATTTCACTATTGTTTTCCTTTTTTTAAAATTAATTTTGATATTAATTCATAAAGCCACAGAAATTGAAACTCAGTTATAGGAAAATAGCTGCTAGTTCATAACATTGTTTCAAAGACTATGCCGAGACTTTAGCTCCGCAATTTCAATCAAACAAACAAACAAACAAACAAACAACAATCTTTTTTGCTATAAATTTTGACTTGGACTTAGATGGTTATTAAACTCCGTTAGCCCGTCAACAAAAGTCGTTGGACAAGTTGGGAAGAATCGACTTTAAACTGATATGTCGCAGATCTACATATGAATCTATTTATAGGATCGTTTACATGAAAGAACTTATAAAATAATGTTGCTTTGTTCAAACTTCTTTCGCTAGTTAGACAAAAACATGGTGAGGTGAAGGCTGTTGTATTTCGTGGGAGTTTTATTTCGGACATTACTTTGTTAAAATAGAACAAGATATAGAAGCATATTGATATTCAAGGTAAGTGAGTATGCACTTTAAGATCAATGATTTGATGTAATCGATATAAAAGTACTTTCACTGGCACATCCACGTTGAATGTTGGCGTATACTTTTCACGTAAATACCGTCACAGCTATTGAATAGAGGATTGCATATTGTTTTATTTTCGTTCTCTGAAATAAATGCGATACATTTAAGCTCAACACCAAACATTATTTAAAAATGAATAACTACATAAACGCAAGCTCCGTGTTGGTAATAATTGTAAAAAATAAAATAACAAACTCCAACGTCAGTGATAAATCTCGACTGAATTAATATTTATTTTATTTTATTTATTTATAACTTTATTACAGACACTCAGTCCATATACATGTTAAACAGTCTATAAATTTTATTTGTATGCACTAGCATACATGTAGCACAGAATGCCATTTGGCATGAATTAGATAGTCTACAGGAATATCAGAATATAAGAGACACATAGTTATTTATTATTTTAACCCCTTTGAAAGTTTACTCAGACCGTGGTGGAAATGACATTTCATCGAACTGGAGATAATAAAAATCACTGTTTTCCGGATTTTTGATTTACGATTCGACAAACCCTTTTCTCAATTACCAGTGAACCCGCGAATGTGGTTCATTGTTAAGCGGGTCGGACTATTGATCCTCCTACGATACATCGCTCACAGGATTAGCTCCCTTGTCGATAACCGGCATACAACGCACACGAGGTGGATCCAGCAATCGCAGGGATGTGTTTTTTTCACTAGGGTTACTAGGTCAATCGGTTTTCAACGTATTTTATAACGTTATAGTAGTAAGAAATGGACAATCGGTCGAAGAACTTTTGATACGAGGTAAAACGGCAAACAAGTAAGCTAACAAACATTTACCAATGTTTCATCATGTTTTCATAGAGTTCTTGTTACATTATTTTGTAATTCTATCGGTTTCTGTAACACATAGTATGTTCAAAATTCCTCTTCTCGAAACACGGTAATATTGTATTGTGGAATTTGGCAATACTTTACATTTAACTATGAGGTACAGTGTTTTACCGTTTTTTGTTAATTTATTAATTTCCATGCGAACTAAAAAGTAACCAAGTATACAAGCTAAAGTAACAGTTAACGTATGATTGATGATCTAAAAAGTCAAAGAGTCAATCTAGGTTTTCCAATATTGCTACAAGCTTAAGGTATGTGCAAAGGCTCAGTAAAATACACTTATACGACAAGAACTTCTACGCTAAAAAAAAGGGTTTGTATGGAACCCTCCAGGTTATTAAGCTGATGGTATTTATGGTTCTGCATGGAACACTCACAGCAACTGTTCCAAGTATTTCTGCCTTTTTTTTTATTATATCCAAGACCGTTCATGTCGTGAAGCCCGCCGCACACGAGAAAAAATGGCTGAGCTGCCGGCCACGAGAGGCTGGGAGCTCAGCTATATTCTCACTACTTTTTACGCAGCAAACGAATGAGCTATCGCCTGAGCCAACTTGCCTTCTGACCTTTAGTGAAGTAACATCTTTTAGTATCATGTCAAATCAGACACAATGTTGATGCCATGTGGCACAGCAACGGGTTTGCATTGGTCAGTTACTTTTTCTAGCTCAGGCGTTAGCTTACGACGTCCGCAAACGGTGAGTTGCTGGCCTCGCGAGGCAGAAAATATCAAACAGGATAGATATTTTCCTCACGGCCTCGCGAGGCAGAAATCTCACTAAAACTTCAGCGCAGACGGGGGAAACAGCTGAGCTCCCGGCCTCTCGAGGCTGGCAGCTCAGCTAGTTCCGCTTAATGGTTCAAAATGTACCGCATTTAATTGAAAACATTTTAACATTGCACGATATTTGCAAACTGACTGGATAAATGTCGATCACTTGTAAATAGGGACTCGTTTAGTTTGGTTTCCGGCACAAATAACACCGACACGCCAAACTATATAGTTCAAAAAGCAATTTTTAACGGTTTAATCAAAGCAGCTACAGCCCATTATCTACAATTTTTTAAAATGTGACATCGTTTATCTTATACGGCAATTCATATTATCGGCTATTGATTAGCTGTTCATACATTGCTAGGTCGCTGATAATATTTTGATTTCAGAAAAAAAAACATTTGCTTTCAGCCATCGGGATTCGAATTCAGGTTTTTGTTTATGACAGCCACCATTCTGTTCTAATTTCCATCCATATAAAACGCCTCAGATTTATTTGATACAAATCCTGGCTCTACTTCAAGCAAACGATTAGAATGATTACTTCTTCAGGCAAGATCATCGACGCGTTATATATTGAGAGGACAGGAGTTTCTCAAGTGTAAGAGAGGTCCATTTCGGGCGATTATCAAAAGCCAGAATGATCGAAAAACGTGGCTTTTTTAATAGCGTCACAAATAATAAACGTAGGTAACGTCATCACAAAGCACCACTATCAAGAAAGTTCTGATGACAGATAACCCCATTGCAAAGATTTAATAATCTCCTTTGCTAAGATTTCGAACTTCCCACTGAGCTGATGTTTTACAGGTCATTCATAACGAAATTTGAACCAAAACTTTGGAATTGGAATAGAAATATAATTAAGAAGAGACGCGTGAGAGACAGCATAGATCGTTACACAGATCATCTATGACATTAAGACCAGCAAATGTATTACGTTTGTATATGGGCCATTTTCAGAAAAATGTACAAATAATGGTAAAGACGAAAAAAAAATAAAAAGCTTTTAAAACAAGCCTCCAGCTCAAATCAATAATGGCTTCCTATATCCTGGCACATTCGAATATGACAGCAGTGCCCTCTGTATGTTTTGTTTTTAACTGATTAATCAAGGGCAATGAATGATAACGGTAGAGACAAATCTCAAAAAGAAACATTTTTTGTTGTTGTTTTTAAATGTACCAATGTATACATGTAACAATTATTGGGAATTTAAAATTATTTACATTTTGGCTCCAATTTCAATGATAACGGTGCGGACAAAATTGTTGTATTCTTTGATTTTCTTTATGACAGCTTATGACAACTTTTAGTTTTTAAAAAGCACTATGTCATAAAAATCAATCATTACTTTTGCAAAAATAAAATTTCAAAGTACTAAAAAAAAGATGAAACAAGCTAAAAAAATGTCTTTATCGTTATTTGTACATTTTTCTGAAAATGGCCCACATGTATGTTGCCAGCTCAAAAACTGTGAAAGCTCAGCACTGGAGGAAAATAAATTTTTTATCATAGCCAAACACTTACCATTTTAAAGCGATTTTAAGTGTGGTCATTTACTAGTGCGATACACTGCCCTTTATATAACTGAAACTCAAGTGAGTGTGATCATATGCCTTACTAACTAAATATTCCACTAAAAACAATACTTTAATGGACTTGCTCTGTCATACATGTATATAGGAATCCTGATATCGATATAAGCGAAATTGTAAGCTACAGGTTGTATTGTATTTCCCTGCATACAAATACTGTACCCACTACTATGAACTTTGCAAATTGAAAATGCCAAATATGCATGTCCTAATGATGGATTGAGTCACTATTTCGAACGCTTGTTATAATTAAGCACAATATGTACAAGGTATCTTTTTCGTGTTAGTTTTGCTTATTATATCAGTAAAATAACATTGTACATTTAGACTTAGTTAATCAAACAAACAAACAACGGTTTATAGAGGCTCTACTTAAATATTAAAAACTTGGTTACATGTACAGTAGTTAAATAAATAGTCGAACTAATAAACATTAAACATGGGCTTCTACATCTTCATTTTATAAGAGCGGGAAGTAGGAGGGAGTTTCATGTTGCCCTGGTCCTCTCAGAGCTAAAGGGGAACAGGAAGCTGATCTGTCTGTGGCGTCTGTATTGCGTCATGTTGTTATTGTCCTGTATTTGTCCTGTCCTGTCTTTGTTTGTTGCCAGTGGTGGCAAGGGTGGTTTCCTTCACCCATTGGGCTGGCACGTCGTCATATAAGTGAAATACCCTTGAGTACAACGTTCAACCCCAATCAATCAAACAAACAAACAATCAGTTTATAAGAATAAAGTGTATATATGTTTGTACAGTAGTTAAATGAATAAACAAACAAACACACAAAAATCAATGAAGAAGTTCTATATTAAGATACATAAAGCATATAGTACTTGTTTGTCAGATACATATGATTAAAAATGACATGAGGAAAAAATAATGTGTTAGCTGTAGGTGTGTACATCCCCTGTAGATATATAACTGTGAAAATCTGTATGTTATATATACATATCAGTCTAATAATTAAACCTTAGTACTGACTTGATGATAGTAGTATCAAGCCCCCGTAAATTTGATATTCATGTGTCCAATCTAAAACCGGGATCTAAAAGTGTGTGGTTACAGAGAGCCAGCACGATTGATACTTTGTGGTCAAGCAGGATGACGTAATTACAACATATAGCTGTCAACAGTATGATCAGCATCACTGAGCCACATGACTCTGATTGGCTGACACATGACTCTGGTGTCTGATATGAAGTAGTTATTGCCCTCCTATCTTCCTGTGTTATGAAATACAGATCTGTTTATTAGCTTGTGAATGTAATAATGTGTTAAATATATCACCACTTACATGTGTGTAGTTGAAAGGTTTACACAATGCCAGGCCGACATTCCTCATTCAGTTTGTCGAGAAAAACTCAATCCTATCTCTCAGCTATTTCAAGTTTTGGTAAGTTCTTAAAAACATAAGCTATAATGTTATAAAAATGTACTTGTAGCTATTTTATATATATGTAAAACTTTGATAGAAATATGTGTAAGAAGATTCTGTGCAAAAAAGGTGATTAAGGGATGAACAAAAATTTTAAGCAGATAAAACTTACAACATATAAAAAATTTATATGTATATTAAGCTTATATGGTAAACATTCTGACATGTTCAATTGCATGTACATGTACATGTATCTATCAAATCTATGTCAGGGATTGTAGTATTAAAAAGAAAAATCTTGCAATGTCTACATTATATGCATCTACAATGTACATGTACTGTAAAGCCAGGTTGAAGGTATGGATCCTGTCAAATTATTTCAAATGAGACTAGGCAGAGGGTTGGGAGGGAGCTACCTGTTGCCCTGGTGCTCTCAGCTATAAAAGGGGAACAGGAGGCCGATCTGTTTGTGGTGTCTGTATCGCGTCATGTTGTTGTTGTCCTGTATTTGTCCCGTCCTGTCTTTGTTTGTTGCCAGTGGTGTCGAAGGTGGTTCCTTCACCCATTGGGCTGGCA